>ML106569.1:167778-277648 GCA_003697995.1 Taxidea taxus jeffersonii | reverse complement strand
TGTCCATTAGCATGGTAAATTGTTTTCCACCCCCTCACTTTCAATCTGGAGGTGTCTTCAGGTCTAAGATGAGTTTCTTGTAGGCAGCATATGGATGGGTTTTGTTTTTTTATCCATTCTGAAACCCTGTGTCTTTTGATTGGGGCATTTAGCCCATTTACATTCAGGGTAACTATTGAGAGATATGAGTTTAGTGCCATTGTATTGCCTGTATGGTGATTGTTACTGTATAATGTCTCTGTTCCTTTCTGGGAATACTTTTAGGGTCTCTCTTTGCTTAGAGGACCCCTTTCAATATTTCCTGTAGAGCTGGTTTGGTGTTTACAAACTCTTTCAGTTTTTGTTTGTCCTGGAAGCTTTTAATCTCTCCTTCTATTTTCAATGATAACCTAGCTGGATAAAGTATTCTTGGCTGCATGTTTTTCTCGTTTAGTGCTCTGAATATATCATGCCAGTTCTTTCTGGCCTGCCAGGTCTCTGTGGATAAGTCTCCTGCCAATCTAATATTTTTACCATTGTACGTTACAGACTTCTTGTCCCGTGCTGCTTTCAGGATTTTCTCTTTGTCGCTAAGACTTGTAAATTTTACTATTAGATGGCGGGGTGTGGGTCGATTCCTATTGAGTTTGAGAGGTGTTCTCTGGGCCTCCTGGATTTTGATGCTTGTTCCCCTTGCTATATTAGGGAAATTCTCTACAATAATCCTCTCCAGTATACCTTCTGCTCCTATTTCTCTTTCTTCTTCTTCTGGAATCCCAATTATTCTAATGTTGTTTCGTCTTATGGCATCACTTATCTCTCGAATTCTCCCCTCGTGGTCCAGTAGTTGATTGTCTCTCTTTTGGTCTGCTTCATTATTCCCTGCCATTTGGTCTTCTATATCACTAATTCTGTCTTCTGCCTCATTTATCCTAGCATTAAGAGCCTCCATTTTTGATTGCACCTCATTAATAGCTTTTTTTATTTCAACTTGATTAGACTTTATTTCCTTTATTTCTCCAGAAAGGGTTTTTAATTCTCCTGACAGGGTTTCTCTAATATCTTCCATGCCTTTTTTGAGCCCGGCTAGAACCTTGAGAATCGTCATCCTGAATTCCAGATCTGACATATTACCAATATCTGTATTGATTAGGTCCCTAGCCTTCGGTCCTGTCTCCTGCTCTTTTTTTTGTGGTGAGTTTTTCCGCCTTGTCATTTTGTCTAGATAGGAATCCGCTGTTCTCCTTGTTAAGTGAACTTGGTCTTGGCTGTAATTCTTTGGTCTTCTGGGGGAGGGGCCTGTTGTAGTGATTCTCAGGTGTCTTTGCCCGAGGCGGAGTTGCACCGCCCTTACCAGGGGCCGGGCTAAGTAATCCTCCCAGGTTTGCTTTCAGGAGCTTTTGTTCCCTTAACGCGCTTTCTGTAGAGTTCTGGAGGACGGGAATGACAATGGCGGCCTCCCAATCTCCGGTTCAGAGGAGCCGAGGGCTAGGGGCCCCAGTCTTCAGCGCGCCTTCAGGGAAAAGCGTTTAATCCCTCCAGACTCCCTAGCCCACGTTTGCGCCGGAGAGTGCGCGCGCGCGTCGGCCCGCAGACACTGCGCGCCAGCAGACACCGACGGCCCGCGAAAAGCGTTTAATCCCTCCAGACTCCCTAGCCCACGTTTGCGCCGGAGAGTGCGCGCGCGTCCGCTCGCAGACACCGCGCGCCAGCAGACACCGCAGGCCCGCAGACCCCGCAGGCCCGCCGACACTGCGCGCACCCGCAGACCGCGCGCGCCTGCAGACCGCGCTCAGAGAAAATCGTGCCTAAGCAGTCCCGTTTCACTGGCTTCTGGGAGTGCTCCGAGCTCACCCAGCCTGTGATCAAGCGTCTCTGTCTCTGGCAGAGTCCCACCTGGAGTCTCCGGAGCCCGTAGATCCCTGAGCTCTCCCGGGTCGGTGTCTCCCCGGATCTTGTGGGGACGCCTCGCACAGAGCACCGGCCAGTGCCACAGAGCACCGGTCCGTGTCACAGACCACTAGGAAATCTCGGCTCTGTTTCCGCAGCCGACTTCCCCGCTCTAATACCTGTGAGCTCTGCGACACTCAGATACCCCCGATCCTTCTGTGACCCCGTGGGACCTGAGTCCAAGCTGTCCCCACGAGGTCTTCACCCCAGTTTAGCTTCTGGAGCGATGTCCCTCCGTGGAGCCGACTTTTAAAAGTTCTGATTTTGTGCTCCGCCGCTTGCCGGGAGCCGGCCCCTCCCCCTGGGGTCTATCTTCCCGTCGTGTTGGATTCACTTCTCCGCTGGTCCTACCTTTCAGAAAGTGGTCGATTTTCTGTTCCTAGAATTGTTGTTTTTCTTCTCTTCGATCTCCTGTTGGATTCATAGGTGTTCGGAATGGTTTGATAGGCTATCTAGCTGATCTCCTGCTGGCTGATGTCGTCTCAGCCTCCTACTTCTCCGCCATCTTGACTCCGGGTTTTGTGGATTTTAACCAGCAGAATGAATCAGCTGAAAACCACTGGAAACACTGAACAGAGAGGTCTGTTATGCTTCTTTAGTGTGAAGCTGGACTCAGGCTAATGGGAGACTATTTTTTAAAAAGGGTAAATGGATCAACTCTTCCAACACACATAACTTTTGCACCAAGAGTCATCATGCAATACACACCAACAAATAAATCAAGGATAAATATTTTTAAGACTTGCATGGGCACAAAAAGTATTTGTGTCAGAGACTGACACCCTCCCCCCTTCCCAAGCATCTTCTTCTCTCCTTCTTTTTAATACTAGGAACACCTATCATTAAACATAAATACATAAACACAGAAACATGGCCATCCAGCTAGTGAAGGAGTTGGCAAATGATGGCCTGTGGGCCAAACCAGACACTGCCTCATTTTGTAAGTACAATTCTATTGCAACATAACCATTCTCATTTATTTCCATATTGTCTATGCCCATTTTCATACTACACTGACAGGTAATTGTGACAGAAATCATGCAACCTTCATAGCTGAAAAGATTTTCTCCCTGGTTCTTTATAGAGAAAACTTGTCAATTCCTGAGGAGAAGACAGTATTTTCTAGCCTCCCTTGCAGCTAGGTAAGATCATGTGACTAGGTGCCAATCAAGGAGAAATGAGTGAAAGTGACATATACCACTGTTACGCTTAGCCTTAAAATATCAGCTGTGTGTTCTTCCAATACTCTTCCCTCTTCCTATCACCTGAGCAAACTTTTTCTGTGAAAGGCCAGATACTAAATGCTTGAGACTTTGTGGGCCATGGAGTCTCTGTTACAACTACCCAGCTCTGCTCTTGGAGAACAAAAGCAGTCATAGACAATACATAAAGAAGTGAGCATGTCTATATTCCAATAAGACTTTATTTACTAAAGTAGGTGATAGGACAGAGTTTACCTAAGGGCTGCAAGTGGCTGAATTCTGCCTTAAGAGATGGCTAAGTAACAACGGAAAGGACGTTGAGTTTCTGAATGACCACATGGGAAAAACCACAACTTGGACTGTTTGCTTCAAGCCTGGTTTATGAGGAAAACAAACAGTGTGACTTATTTAAGCCACTGTATGTTTGAGTCCCTTTGTTTTGCAGGTTAGCCTTAAATAGTGCTTCTTGGGCTTGTGAATGACACAAACCAGGGATATACTTCCTAATATTTGCTCAACATCTTGCTCCTAACATTTATAATTCTATGTTACCTGAGCACCTTTGTGAGCTAGTCTCTGTGCAAAGCATAGCAGGGGATGAAATGATGAGAAAGACACGTTCCCTCCCCTCGCAAAGTATAATTCTTGTGTTAGGATTTGCTGGTGGGTTGTAATCAGTATGTAATCAGTTATGAGTCAGTTATGAATTACCAGTAGTGAATGATAACGTCACAATGAAAGTTTTGAAGTCTGTGAATGATGTGTTATGCGAGGGGTCTCCAAGATCACCCTAATGCTTGATAATCTGCTAGGACTCACAGAACTCAGAAACTGTTATGTCCACAGTTATATTAAAGAGAAAGGACACAGGTTAAAATGAGCAAAGGGAAAGGTGCATAGAGTAAAGTCCAGGAGAAACCAGATACAAGCTGCCACATGCTCTCTCCTCATGGAGTCACATGGAGACGTGCTTCATTTTCCAGCAATGATGTGTGAGAACACATGCAAAGTCTGCCCCAAGCCTTGGTATCTAGGTATGAATGGTGTTTGAAGTAGGATCACCAGTAACAAGGCTACTATGAAACAAAAATTAGTGACAATCTAAATTATGGTTGTGGATGTGGAAAGAAGAGACTTACTAGAGACAATTCAGACAAAAAATCTATAAGAATGAACTCTAAGAATCTGGTAAATAGTGACATGCACAGAGAGAGGAATGGAAAAGGGATTAGGATTCATACCTATTCCAGGATTTAGAGACCAGGTGGTTGGGATGATTGTGGGGCTACTATAGGAAATGGGAAAATGGAAAATTGGCACTGGAATTTATTTGAAGAGGAGCTGGGGACAAGATATTATCCATTAGATTTGGAAATGGTGAGTGAATACCAATAAAAGGTCCAAATGATATCCATTGGGGCATTTAAGAAATGTTTTTGGAGAGGGCTAGGGGCTTGAGAGCACCTTGGCATCATGTTCTGTGGAAATAAATGATGTTCTCAGGGAAGAGAATACAAAGGAAGAAGAGAAGCTGAGAAAGAAGTCTGAGGATGCCATTAGTTAAGTGACAGGCAAGGAAGAAGCATGTGAAAAAAATAGAGAAGAGTGGAGGTGAAACAGGTTGTAAGGCAAGGCAGCACAGAGAATCCAGTGGAGCAACCTGTCCTTGAGAAGTCAAGCAGGGTACATGGGAGAGAGACTGCTGAGCCTGGTTGGCAGCAAAGAAAGGCAATGCTCCATGACCTTGAGGGGGGCATTGGCCCAATTTCAAAGATGAGAGAATGAGTACGGGGAAAGTTCCTCTGGGAGGAGCAGGAGTTCCTGTGGATGGGGGTGGCTAGAAGGGAGGGGCCAGGTAGGATGGGACACAGGGGTAGGAAACTAAAAGCAAAATGTTGACGAGTGGGCACCCCAAAGCTTTGAAGGAAGCTTAGAAAAGCAAGTGTCCCAAAGGCCACAGATGATGATGAGCTGTTTTTTCTCATGAAGTTGGAGCTATGTTGATAAGGCCCTTTGAATGCTGGTGGTACTGTGAATGTCCCTTGGAAGCCACAAGGAAAATGGTCCCACAATCAATTATCATCTGGGTTCTCTGCACTAGTCAGGGAATTTGGGGGGTACTTGGGTGGTGTGGTCCCGCTCAGGTTCTCTTCTCTTCAGATTAAAGAGTCATTACAAGTCTGTTTATTTTAGAAAAGATTAATAGATTCCCCCTCCTCATTTCTCAAAAACAGACTTTCGTCTGTCGGGAGTGAGTCATTAAATATATCAGGCTCAACTGCTCTGCCTGCAAGATTACAGATATAAAGTCATCTGATTTTGACAAAAAACAGCTGCGACTTTTCTTACTGAGTCTACAATCACTTGCGGGTAGAGACAGACAGGAAATGTTCCAGGATAGCAAGAGTGATACAAGCCCTCCACCCTATCAGCAATCTTCCCAAGACCCTCTAACTTGTCACCTTCACCAAGATGTCTCTCAGTTAATTCATGTCAAGTCAATGTAACTCAACTCTACCAACTCTCACGAGCTACTCCCATGAGTAGTGTGTGGAATACACAAGATGAACAAGAAGGAATATTTATGCTCAGGAATTTTATAGTCTATATGGTGAGCTAAACAAAATCCCCTGAGAACTAAGACTGGTAGTAGTAAGTGTTGTGGTATACTAAGTGTTGTGGTAGAGGTGTTTGAAGAAAGAGAGCCTAGAAAGGCAAGCTTAGCCCTCAGGCAAGGTCTGGAGGATGTGGTGTTGGTAGTGATCTTGAAGGACTTTGACTTGTGTGTGTGTGTGTGTGTGTGTGCACGCGTGTGTGTACACGCACATGTACACCCAGGTGTTTAGGGGTCAACTAGAAGAAAAGTGAAACATTTCAGGAAAAGATACTTTAAAACACATGGAGACACAGAATTGAAGTGCATGGATAAAACGTGGGAAAATCAGAGCTGGAGGGAGTTTTAGGCCCAGATGTTCACAAACCTTGATGTGTGTTAGATCCACTTGGGCAATCTGTAAAATTCATCAGCCTGGGCCTTGCCCCTGGATTTTACACACCAGGCTCTGGGGACTTGGGGACTTTAATGATTAACCAGGGTCACACTGCTCATTACTTAGCAGTTGAATCAGCTGGAGAACCTGTTTTCATGGAAGAACAAATATTTTTTTTTTCTTTGAAGGGACCTGAGGTGTAAGATTTGTGAAGAGCATTATAAGAGAAGACTAGAAAAGCAGGTTGCACTTAGGTTATGGATACATTGGATGAGAGGCTGAGGAAACTGTAAGATTCTTATCAACACACAAAGCCACCGAAAGCTTCAGAGGGAGACGTGACACTGTCAAAGTAATCAGACATGTGATCTAAGAACAAAAATTTAGGGTTCAGCCTACTTCCCAAGCCAGCTAGGCCCTCCCACTCTCATCTGAAGCACATTCCTTTTAAGCCAATTAAAGCAGGGTTTTGTTTTCTGCTTACATAAATGAGAAAATATCCATGAGGAAATATCAGTTCGTCAAGCATCTTCCAAAGCAGCTCATTAAACCAAAGGATGCAGTCAGTGAAAGCAATGCTGATGCTCAGCTAGCTCCTGGCCCAAGGACAATATACACCGATTCTCCTCACCATGCTCTTGCAGTCGGCCTCCATGACAAAAGGGGCAGCCCCATATCTCCAAATGAAGATAAAGGGACAGTGTAGACGGGTCACCCCAGCACTTCACCATGGCCAGAACAGCACATCAGATGTTGGGCCTCTCGACAGCTTCACAGGCAGATGGAGAGCCAAAGAATCAGAACTGTGTGGTTCCCAGGGGCCTGGGGGCTGGAGGCCTGGGTCCTATTATGGGTACTGTGCATACTGCCAGCTGAGGAGGGAGGGTGGGAGAGATTTGAAACCTGACCTGTCTTTAGCTCAACAGTTATTTATGCCAGATAACATGGTCCTTGGAAGGACTACTACTGTGGCCTGCGTAGCTGCCCAAGGCATTTATGACCTGCTTCTTTGTACCTTCACCATTTTAAAATGCCCCCAGCTTTTACCTCATCATTTATTCTCCTTTTTGTCTTCTGCAGGGTAAAATATAGTTTTGGCTGAGAGATTAAACAAAGACATCTTAAATGGGAACACTCCTTATAAGAGAAGACTCAAGATTATAATTAAAATGTTGGCAGAATATCTAGATGCCAGAGAAGTTATCACCTTGGAACAAAGATTGTGGTAAAATAATCCAGGATGAGGAGAATCTTTTTTTTTTTTTTTTTTTTTTAAAGATTTTATTTACTGGGAAGCCTGGGTGGCTCAGTTGGTTAAGCGGCTGCCTTAGGCTCGGGTCATGATCCCAGGTCCTGGGATTGGGCTCCTTGCTCGGCAGGGAGCCTGCTTCTCCCTCTGCCTCTGCCTGCTTTTCTGTCTGCCTGTGCTTGCTCTCGCTCTCTCTCTGACAAATAAATAAAACCTTAAAAAGAAAAAGATTTTATTTATTTATTTGACATACAGATCACAAGTAGGCAGAGAGGCAGGCAGAGAGAGAGGAGGAAGCAGGTTCCCTGCTGAGCAGAGGAGCTCAATCCCAGGACCTGAGATCATGACCTGAGCAGAAGGCAGAGGCTTTAACCCACTGAGCCACCCAGGCGCCCCCAGAATGAGGGAAATCTTTTTAAAGAATTATCTACACCATGTATAAATCCATCTGCATTTTGTGTGAAAAGCAGATCAGAGGTAACATACCTTTCACTTATTCTGTGTTCGAAAACAATGTTTCTCCATAGGGATGCTATTGCTAACGTGACAGTCCTGTGTTATGCAGAATCTCCTCACACTGCAGGATAGCCAGCACTCCTAAATGCCAGCAGCACTTCTCAGCTGTGGTCAAGCTAAGAATGTCTTTAGAACTACTGCTCTAACGTTTCATGGTGCGTTGCAAAAATCATTTCCTTGGATCAGTATAAAGATGCAAAATATTAGGAACACATTTACTTTTCAGATGATGTGCTGAGACTCCAAGTGTATTGCTGGCTTCTTCATGTGGCTAGGGAGGGGGGCTGCTGGTTCTGAAGTCTAATGGGCTGACTCTAAATTCAATCCCTTTTCTAAAATATCATGCTGCCTTTGAATGGAGGCAGAGACTCAGGCTCAATTTCAATCAACTAATAAAACATGCAACTGAATTTCTGTTGCTTTATTTATATTTCTAGCTATTTTCTCAGGAGCATGGATCTCATTATATAGAGGACACTTGGTTCTGTGAGGTCATTGATAGAAGTGTATAGGTAGGAGCTAAGGGAATTGGGTTCATTTGCTTAACAGAGGGAAAGGATCATGGAGCTCCCAGGGACAATAAGGGAGGTTGGGAAATGGGAGAGAGAGGCACGAGGAACCTGTGAGGCCTTGTTAGGTGATATGACCCATCTATGTACTCTGACCCATGAGTCATAAGCCTCCAGTACAATGCATTAACCATGAAACATTTACAGAGTGATTTTTTAAATACCTAAACTGGCAATTGCACCTGGATGAACAGAGGTTGATGCAGAGACAGCATACATGGTCCCAGAAGGCAGAGGTAAAAAGGTCTAGGAGAGTGTAAGGATCTCTGAGAATCAGCAGAAATCCAGGGCCAGGATGAGTCTTTCCACAGATGTGGAACTGGTAAATTTGCCCAGACTACTGACAGCGTGGGAGCAACAGGTCAGTTCTGAAACACTGGCAACTTAAGTGAGGGCAGAAACACTGCTGGGTTCTAGAATAGTTTTCAGGTACTGCAGGGGGAAGAACCAATTTGTGTCAAAGATAACCCAGCTTGAATCTTTCTCAAAGGTAATTATGATTATTATACCTTAGGATTCTCATATCAACTTCCAGTTTGTTAGTGAAAATTGGGTGAAACCTGGCTTGCATTCCCTTAGACACACCAGTCTGTCTTTATTTCATGCTGATGTGCTCTGGCCTCCTGCTTTCTTGTATTCAAGACTTTATTACTGCTTGGAAGGTGTTCCTTGTCTTTGCCTGTGACCTGATCTTTATGTGAGAAGCAGGACAGGGTGGCCCTGGATGCCTCCCCACTGCTGCAGCCCAGAGTCTCCCTGAGATCTGCCCCCTGAGTGCTTTCTCCCAAAGGCTCCCTGCTGCATAGCCCTGCAGCCCTCCAAAGCGTGCTGACCCACTCTAGGCCAATGGGAACCTCCAAGGCTCCCAGGGGGTCCAAGAGGCTCAGAGAGCAGAATAAAAGAAAATCCATTACTAATACTAAATTCTGCTGCCTTTTTCTACCCTGAACCTTCCACAAGGATGTCTCCCAATTCCCCCTCATGGTCTCAATCATCTTATCTAACTTCTCCCACCAAGGCAGGCTCTGGCCTGACATGTTCCAGACACAATTAGTCAGTGGTTGACTCTCATTCAAACAATAATAAAAAATCAGACGGGCAGGCATTGTGTTCTTTGAAGATGAACTTGATAGGCATGAAATGTCAAAAGAAATCCTGCAGGCATGAAGCCTAGAGTCCTCAGTGGGTCTCTCCCTGATCCCTGGGCAATGCTTGCCTATCACAGCCAGCACAGAAAGAGGGAACATTGTACTCAGCTTGTCCCCTTTCCTCAGTGGCTCTGGATTGGCAACCTGTTCAGGATCCAGTGTTTTATAAGGAAACGCCAAAGAAAAGGAGCATAATTACTGCTCAAGAAGGAAACTCACCGGGGCGCCTGGGTGGCTCAGAGGGTAAAGCCTCTGCCTTCAGCTTGGATCATGGTCTCAGAGTCCTGGGATCGAGCCCCACATCGGGCTCTCTGCTCAGCGGGGAGCCTGCTCCCCCCCCCCCCCCCGCCTGCCTCTCTGCCTACTTGTGATCTCTCTCTGTGTCAAATAAATAAATAAAATCTTAAAAAAAAAAAAGAAGGAAACTCACGGGATTCCAGAATCTAAAAGGGTTCAGAAAATATCCCAGAAATCACAGTAATGTGGTGTTCAGGGACAAGTATAAGGCTTCCAAGCAGCTCTAACAATTGAGAAAGGGATATTTACAGAATGCAATCAGAATCCCAAAATTCCCAGAAAAAAATACAACCTTAAGCTAAACTTCTTTATCTAAATAAACCTTTGATATCTGTTAAGTGAGCCCTTTATGGACTTTGAAGCATAGATTTGAAAATTGCATGGCACAGCAATCCATCCAAGCTAAACCGGTCTCCTGGCAAATGTGAAGTTTTTCTGGTAAATGTCAATAGCCTCCAGCCGTTTAGAAGGGTGAGAGAATGGGGGAGCTTATATGTTCCTTTCTCCACAGTCTTGCTACCAGGAGTTGTATTATAATGAAAAGAAGTTTTAGACAATGTTCTGACACCACTTAAGCAGACTCAAAAATAATCTTAAGCCTGATCCGTAGCTGAGAAGTCTCACCCTTTCCCCTTGGGCCCTCTCCTATCCAGGCCTCCTGCTCGGCATTTCCCATAAAAAGGCTTCTCTGAATTTGAGGCAAGCATCTTCTTTTTTTTTAAGATTTATTTATTTATTTGACACACAGAGATCACAAGTAGGCAGAAAGGCAAGCAGAGAGAGAGGGGGAAGCAGGCTCCCCACTGAGCAGAGAGCCCGATGTGGGGTTCGATCTCAGGACCCTGGGATCATGACCTGAGCTGAAGGCAGAGGCTTAACCCACTGAGCCACCCAGGCGCCCTGAGGCAAATATCTTCTGATGGGAGGTGTGACCCACTTTGTGCTGTGTCAGGCCCAAGGTGCTCTGTGAAGGGGAGGACAGCGGGGCCAATCCAGAGGTCTAGACCTCATATTTGAACCATTTGTATTCATTCACATAATTAATGACACGCCTAACCAACCACCTGTTTTGAATATTACTCTTTTCACCAATTAAAAACTATTTTAAACATCCCTTATGCTTATCAGTAAGCCTTCCAGTGTAGGTTTGACTAATTATATTTACAATGCTGAGACCATCTTAGACACTGTTGATTCGAGCTAGGTACTTCGTCTGGTGATTAACCACTTCTACAGGGTAGCTTCCTAAGATAGATAGGGTACTTTAAAGACTAGCTAACTGTACTTGGAGGATAGATTAGAGTCAACTTGTAAATACAATGATGTCACAATGTTTGTATTGGAATATTTTAAAATAAAATGCCACACAGACTGTATAATACATGAGAACAGGAAAAAGGCAACAGAGGGTAGGCCAAAGTTGGAAGCAAGGGAAATAGTCTTGACTAGCTGACTTCTTCTTTGTTTTCAAGAGCACGAATCCTGCGTAAGAGATGAGACCCATGGAAAGCACAGATTCTTTTGGCTTGAGACAGATTTATTTGATAAGAAATAAACCTTAATTGGCCTTTTCCTAAAATTTTTGGCTTTAAAGATTAGAATTTCACTGGCCCAGAAGTATCCAGAACAAATCAGACAACTGCATCCAAAGCTTTTAGAAGTTTAGAAAGAAAATTTGAGGCAAGGATCACAGAAACATATCTGTTCTAACCAATTCTACATCTCCACTCTCCATTGCTTCTGAAAAACAATTAAAAAACAAAACAAATCTCTAGTAGAAAAACATCTGAAGGCAAAGAAGCAAATTTCAAGTGTGTTATCCAAATTCCACTAATAGAAAATGTTACTGATGAATCCTGGCTGAAAGGTAAGCCTTTGCCAGTATTTTAAGCTATTCACCCTAAATTATATTAAATTATAGGATGTGGAATATAAATGAGAAACACACACAGGCACATACATGCACGTGCACACACACACATACACACACACACACAATTTTGTAACTCTAACTGATACTTTAATACAAGATTTAAAAGGAAAATCAGGCAATGAAATTGCTAAAATAATTTCACAATAAACCCTGCTAGTTTTGGGGATGCCTGGATGGTTCAGTTGGTTAAGCTTCTGCCTTTGGCTTAGGTCATGATCCCAGGGTCCTGGGATTGAGCCCCACATTGGGCTTCTTGCTCAGTAAGTGGTGTGCTTCTCTCTCCCCCGGTATCCCCCCTCCCCACTTGTGCTTTCTCTCTGGCATGCATGTGTTCTCCCAAATAAATAAATAAAAATTTTAAAAACCCTTGATAGTTTTGAAATTATGTATTCATCAAACACCAAGTAACCTGAAATTTGAGATTAAATCTCTTCTACAGAACATGATTCAATGACTCTTTCCCATTCTGAGTCCTTTTGGTAACAAGGTAGGGTGGAAGTACATGCAATAAACACCACAAAATAATATAATTATAAGAGTAAACAAATCAGTGCCTCAACTTTTGGAAACCTCAGCCATCCTACAAGCACTTTGTTTTGTTTGGCTTTCTTCCAGCACCTTTGATCTCCTACATGTATGGCTTCTGAAAAGTGGCCGACATAAATCAAAATGCAATACAAAAGGTACCAAAGGCAAGAACAGTGATTGTGTTTCTGGTTTCAGTGAGCTAAGACATTAGCAAGCTCTGGCATTAATCTACCAGCTGGTACGAGGATAACTTTTTCAAGCATCAGAGTTTCTATTTTTTTAAATTTTTGTTAAAGATTTATTTATTCATTTAAGGGAGAGAGAGTGCAGACAAGCAGGAGGGATAGAGGGAGAGAAAGAATTCCAAGCAGACTCTGTGCTGAGCACAAATCCGATGTGGGGCTTGATCCCACGACCGCTGAGAACATGATCTGAGCTGAAACCAAGAGCTGGATGCTCAACCCTCTCGGCCACCCTGATGCCCCAGCATCAGAGTTTTTAAAGAAACAAAATCTCTCTAGTTAGAGGGGCAAAAATATGCACAGATCGCATGCAGGGCCTGCCTGTGGGGGTGGGGGATCTGTGTGGAGTAAACTCTATCACCTGAACAATATGGTGGTAAGGCCCAGAAAACTTCTGCCTTTAGAATATCTCCCTCATCATTCTGTTATGGTCACCTGACCTTCTATCATGAAAGATTTTATGTATTGGGTTTAAGATAGTGACCTTTCTGGCTACTTTAAGCTGCCAACACTCTTCCTTCCCTTAAAATTTTATTCAGAGGTCTCATGAATAGAACAGAAAAGCTGAGATGCTATAGCTGAAGGGGAGAAGACCCACTGGAGGAAGCCCACTCTCTTTCTGACACATGCGGACTGCGACAGATCATGAAGCACATTTGAGAAACTGCTCAGTTAAGACATGGCTTCCCAACTGATGTGCACAGAAGGTAGTCCAGAAATATCGATCCCTTCAAGCCCTTGTGACCCACTGTCTTTCACTTTCGTTTATCACAGTGTATGGAAAAATTTTCTCTGTGCATCAGACATGAAAACGAGTTGGGAAGAAGTAGGCTAGGGCAGTGTGCCTAACAGAGGTTGTCACACTGAATAATTACCGGTATTAACCCTTTAGCGTGAGTATTTTTTTTTCCTAATTCGCAAAGTAAAGGAAATGTATTATCAAGGAAATCTTGATAGGGGAGATGAGGGGAATATATGTCAAAACCCAGCATTCTCAGGAAGGAAAGAATTGAGTGGGAGGCCACAGGAGTAGGTCGGAAACAGGATTCTGGATGACCTGGAAGCCAAAGGTACGACCCGAAGACAAGGGAAAAGGACACTGAGGAATGGGGAGGGCTCTGCAGTGAAGGCCCTGCTCTCCCACCTGGCAAGGATCAGCTCTCCTCCCAGATGTCAGCTCGCCCTATGTGGAGATCATGTACATAAACACACATTTTAGTTTTGAGGGAGATTTTTCCCAGCAGAAGCACTCACTTGGGAGACCCATATAAGTGGCTTATTCACCTGGAGGAAAGCAGACTTGAGTTTCGAAAGGATGAGTAACTTCCAGTGGAGGCCCGTCACAGAAGAAGACAGGCCCTGACAACCTCTGACTGAAGAAACAAAGCTGCTTCCCACCTCCTCCCTCCCAGCATCCTGTCCTCTTCCTCTGTTTCTCAACTTCTTTTCCCATCGTTGTGACTCACAAGTGTCAGACACTGGAGCGACTCCCCATTTCCCAGCCCTCAGAGATCTCATTGTGAGCTGTTTCTTCTCATCCCCATCCACTTAATATTGGGCACTGATCCAGACACGATCCCCTTTTCCAAAGGCACCCCCTGAGGTGCAGCTTCCTGGCAGGCACCTTCCACAGGCAAAAATGATTTGCCTCTGAGGACTGATGCGCCAGATGAACAATCTGAGGTTTATGGTATTCCAGCAAGGGGTTTCACAAAGCCTTGCCAATTCCCCTTTTGCCATTGGCCAATTCCCTTTCACTGGCTCTCCCTGCTGTCATCTGCTTTGTCAGCCAAATCCCTTTTCATTTTTCTCAGCTTCATCTTGGACTCAGGCCTAGGAAGGCCTGTCAAGAAGATTCCTGGCGTATGAAGTTTTATGACCCTTCCACTACCATCCCAAGAGGCACCATTTGTTTTTCACCTCCAAATGTTTCAGAAGAGTGCATTCTCATGTCTTACGTAGAACATGTTTGACAGAAACACCAAATGAGTAATGGCACACGTATTATTTTCAAACGAGAATTAAAATAAAAAAGTAACAGAACGATGGAAATAGAACCCTCAAAAAAGATTTGGGGGAAGGGAGAAACAAGTGGAGAAATGCTAAAATAGAGAAAGTCCTTGTACAAATCTGAAAATCTTTAGGGCGAATGAAAAATTACATCAGGAAGGGTGATGTTGTTTTAGATTCAGGATGCCTTGATGCTTGTCTGAATCCACTCGTCATTCAAGCCCTTCTTCTGAATGCTCTGGGCTTGTCCCAAACTCACTTGCCCTTTTCTAACCAAAGTGCTCGTTATTTCTCAGCACGATCTCTCCGTGTTAGTGAAGTACCCTGCTCGCCGTTGCTCACACACTACTTGCTATATCCATCCGAGATGCCTGCCAAACATAGTTCTCTTCCCAGGCAATATGCCTGGCACTGATTTGGTCTCTGTTTGTTTAATCAAACATTTGTTGAGGCTTCTTAGGTGCCAAACATGTCACATGCATTATCTCATTTAATTTTCACAACAACCCTATGAACTAGGCATCGTTACTGTCCCCATTTGGAAAAAATAAAAACACATGAGGAAACCAGTTGAAGAACTTTAAGCCACTGGCTCAAGGACTATTACTGAGTGACAGGAGCAGCATTCTAACTCAGGTATGTCTGACCCTGGAGCCCAAGCTTTGAGCCACGGCACTCTCATCATCAGTTAGGGGATAGAAATGATGGCCACCCTGCTGGCCTTGGAAAATACAATTCTCAAGCCCACTGCTGTTCAGATCAACAGGAAAACCAATCTCTTTTCTTAGCTGCACCCTATTCCGGCAGAAACCAATACCTTTCCAGCTGCTTCTATGGAAGCTGGAGGCAGCTGAAGCCAAGGAGGTCTGCAGAGAGTCTCTCCTAGCATGACCAAGAAGACTTCCTGGTGGTGGCATGGCTGGACTCTGCTTCCCATCCCCCACAATTCAGAGCCTTCTCCAGGGATCAGCTGCAACAGTTCTTGAGGAGGGAAAGAGGATAATCCCTCACCCTCCGCCCTCTGGCACCACTCTCAGTCAAGAGGTTTCCACACCAACCCTGGCCTGACTTGCAGTGAAACTGGCTTCAATTCATTCACAGTCACATCCCAGGCTCCAGTCTGCCCTGTGGAGAACAGGTTCCTCTTCTATTCTCCTTTCAACCAGCTGGCTCATAGCAGGACCCAGCCCCTCCCTCTTGTCTCATTCTTCTCTCAAAGCAGTTTTGTTTCAGGGAATTCCCTGCCTTTCTTGTTTGTGGGTGGTGATGATGGTCACCCCCTTAGTTCACCTCAAGAAATTTCAGTCACTTTGAATCACAGGGAAAAGGGATTGGGGTTTTAGTTCCTTCCCTCACAGAAGATCCCTGAAGTTCTCAGACAAATTTGCTCCCACCACTCTCACAGAAGTTCAAGGACTTTTTAATAGTTTTTTGTGGTTTTTTTGTTTTTTGTTTTTTGTTTTTTTGTTTTTTTTTAAGTCAAGCTTCAGTCAAAACTCAACTACCCTGCTACAGTCAAAATTCAACTCTCAGGGGAAACTTCAATGTTCCTTTGCTTCTGCCACTTAGCTCTTTGATTAATTTTGTCCCCACGAGGAACTTGAAGTTTGTGAGTCCCTCCAAGGCTGTTAGTACTCCTCAGAGCCCAATAACTGGGGTTCACTGACTAGGGCCATGGAACAGTCTCTGTTCTTCTTGTCCCTTTTCCTTTTCTTAACAGTGTTGGGAGCAAGGATGAGTCTATTATTGGCAAGGCTGTTTGGACTCTTCAAAGGAGAGATGTCAAAGGCAAGATCCTGTGGGGGTTGTAATTATTTTATTCTCAACCATCCTGCACCAGACCTCTCATATGTAATATTATAATGAGCTGATATTTCCAACTATTTTATCTTCATCTGTGTCCCCAAGGGACATAGGGAACACAGACTGAAGACTCTGGATAAGCCTGGGAAGATTCAGGGGCTTTAAAAGGAGCAGATTAGTAGAGTATTTGGGAGAGATTCTCTTCCCCTCTCCACTCTTTTTTCATCTGATCCCAGTTGGCCTCAGAAGGCCAGCCAGCTCCCAGCCTCCTGGCCTAGCTGCTGCCCCTGCCTGGGGAAGTAGGGTAAGTAGGTGCACTGTATTGGGGAGGGGTATATACTGTTTCTCTCTAACCTCTGCATTCATCCTGCTTGATTACCATATCCACCACAGTAGGTTTTGCATTGTCAAGAGTAGAATGTATGACGATGTTATTTCACTGTTGGATATATTTTGAAAACAATGAACTGTCAGGAGGAAGCACAGATAAAAAAAGTTATTTATTTCTTAACTAACTTCTGCTACCAGGCACTTTATATACAGGGTCTTATTTAATCCTCCCAAAAATACTGCAAAGGAGATTTTATTCCATTTCTCTATTAAGGAATTTAAGGATGAGCAAGGATCTCTGACATGGGTGATAGCAAATTTTTCTAGAAATGTATCCTGAGGCAAGGGAAATAAAAGCAAAATCATTGAGGCTACATCAAAATGAAAAGTTTCTGCACAGCAAAGGAAGCCACAAAACTAAAGGCAACCTACTGAATGAAGAAGATATTTGTAAATGGCATATCCAATAAAGGATTAGTCCCCAAGTTATATAAAGAATTGATAAAAGTCAACACCCAAAAACCAAATAATCCAATTTAAAAATGGGCAGAAGACATAAAATTTCTCCAAAGAAGACATCCAGATGACAAACAGACACATGAAAGATGCTCAACATCACTCATCATTAGGGAAATGCCAATCAAAATCCCATTGAGATATCACCTCACACCTGTCAGAATGGCTAAAATCAACAACACAGAAACAACAAGTGTCAGCAAGAATGTGGAGAAAAAGGAACCCTTGTGCACTGTTGGTGGGAATGCAAACTGGTACAGCCACTCCGGAAAACAGTATGGAGATTCCTCAAAAAGTTAAAATAGAACTATCCTATGATCTAGGAACCGTATCAATGAGTATTTACCCAGAGAACACAAAAACACGAATTCCAAAGGATACATACATCCCTATGTGTATAGCAGCATCATTTACAATAGCCAAATTACAGAAGCATCCCTTGTGTCCAAAGATAGATGAATGGATAAAGAAAATGTGATAAACACACACACACACACACACTGGAATATTATTCAGCCATAAAAAGAATGAAATCTTGTCATTTCCAATGGCATGGGTGGAGCTACAGAGTATAATGCTAAGCAAAATAAGTCAGTCAGAGAAAGACAAATACCATATAATATCACTCATATGTGGAATTTAAGAAACAAAACAAAGGAGCAAAGGAAAATAAAAAGAGAGATAAACAAGACTTCTTAAGAGTCTTTCTTAAGAAACAGACTCTTAACTATAGAGAACAAAGTGTTTCATTACCAGAAGGGAGACGGGTGGGGGAATGGGTGAAATAGTTGATGGGGATTAAGGAGGGCCCTTCTCATGATGAGCACTGGGTGGTGTATGGAACTGCTCAATCACTATATTGTACATCTGGAACTAATGTAACACAATATGTTAATTATGCTGAAATTAAAACTAAAAAAATTTTTTTGAAGAAATTTTGTAAAAAGGGTGAACAAGGATCACCTAGTAAATATCTTAGCTAGCAAATAGAGAGCAGGAATTTGAATCTGAAGCCCCATGATCTTCCCACTGCTTGACTCTCCCTAGTAGATGGTGGCCTCTCATCTGAGCTACGGCTTTCCCTTGGAGAAGCAGGCCAAGGCAAATCAGCAGACTTTTCTATTTGATTATTCTTTTTCAATCACAAAATATAAAAGAAGATATATACTGTATAGTGACTAACATAACATTAAAAATGATAATAATTTTTTTAAAAGATAAACCAAAGTATTATATAATACTACAATATCACTTCAATGGACAACTAATCTTAAAACAAAATGAAACACTTCCCAATGTCATTAAATTCACTCAATTTCTCTACATATGGTAACATCTCACATTTTAATAATAAATCCTGAATTTCCAACTCACTTTCAGATTTTCAGTTTGGAAACTCCTCCAGTCTCTCTTCATCACTAGATGTTCTGCAGCTTTGGTATCACCGTCACACTGTCAGCATCCCTATAGGAGTTCTTCTAAGAACTTCTAAGTTCTTCTAAGGTGGTTAAAAGCAAAACTACTGTGGGCCCAAAGCCGGACTCTGCACCTATTGAGGGAAAACACCCAATTGGAATATTGTCAGGATTAAATGAGCTACTGTTCAAAGTATTTAGATAGAAAGATCTCAGTTAATTGTAACTATTATCATTAAGGTTTTCAACTGTCCTAGAAAATGAGATGCATCCATGACTGCCTTTTAGTATTGCTGTACAGCTGGCAGGAAACAACCCTGCTTCATTCACTCAAGGGGCTATGTGGAAATGGGGGGACAAGAGCACAGTCCTGTTTTGGGGCAGAGGACAGAATAGTGTAGACAACTGGATACCCCTTGGCACTGCAATGAATTAGGCCTCAAAAGAGACAGAGGGTCTTTTGATCCATCTCTGTCTTTTATAATAAAAGTTATCACCTTGTTATAATAAAAAAGGGATCAAGAGGCGCCTGGGTGGCTCAGTGGGTTAAAGCCTCTGCCTTAGGCTCAGGTCAAGATCCCAGGGTCCTGGATCGGGCTCTCTGCTCGGCAGGGAGCCTGCTTCCTCCTCTCTCTCTGCCTGCCTACTTGTGATCTCTGTCTGTCAAATAAATAAAATCTTTAAGGGGGCACCTGGGTGGCTTAGTGGATTAAAGCCTCTGCCTTCGGCTCAGGCCATGATTCCAGGGTCCTGGGATCGAGCCCCACATCGGGCCCTCTGCTCAGCGGGGACCTGCTTCCTCCTCTCTCTCTCTCTCTGCCTGCCTCTGCCTACTTGTGATCTGTATCTGTCAAATAAATAAATAAAATTAAAAAAAAATCTTTAAAAAAAAGGATCAAAATACTGTCTTTCTGGAGAGGAGAAATATTTCTAATTTTAGTAGCATGGAGAGAAAGAAAGAAAATTGCATCTTGTATTGGGAAAAACAAAAATACTAGTAGTATTTATTTCTGCATAGTAAGACTATTATAAGTAGTTTTATTTAGTTTTTGGGGTACTTCTCCAAGATTTCCAAAATTTTTGATGAATATATTTTACTTGCACAATGAAAAAGTTAAAAAAAAATAAAGTTATGGGCATTGTAGAAATTGATACCCAAGGTTCTTTCCAGCTTGTTTCTTCTCTGTCAACATTTATTTTTATGACAGCACTTAGGTTCCCCTATCATTTTCTTCTGAATACACTAATGAGATGCCAAACTTAATGCTTGTCTTGGTTAAGCCTAATTTCAGGAGCAAAAACATCATTCTTTACCTCTCTTCTGATGTTGTGCCTCTGGCTGAGATTAACATGGGAGAAACTGGACAAATTTAGGAAAGGAAAAAGAGTTTATTATAAATAAAACCCAAGAGAAGCACAGTAGTACTCAGCTCTCGTCCAGGAAACATAACATTACTTGTTTGGGTTGAACCTACACCAGTGAGTCAATTTATTATCATTGCACTTTGTAACATTTTACTCAAACACTTAGTCCTTTCTAAAAACCACTGCATTCTCTTAAATGTCTCTATCTAATATTTTAAGGACTTGTCAGCCTATAGAACTCTTCTCAATCCTAGTAAGACACACTGAAGTTTTAGATTGAATAATGAATTAAAAAAGACATGATCCCTTCTCATTGCATTTAGGGTTCTTTTTCTATACAAAATTAATTAATTAATTACTTAATTACGGCTGCTCCAGCTTGGTACGTGAGACTTTTTTTTAAAAAAGATTTTATTTATTTATTTGACAGAGAAAGAGAGTCAGAGAACACAAGTGGAATAATGGCAGAGGGAGAGAGAGAGAGAAAGGCTCGCTACTGAGCAGGGAGCCCTACACCAGGCTTGATCCCAGAACTCCCACATCATGACCTGAGCCGAAGGCAGATGCTTAACCAACTGAGCCATCCAGGCGCCCCCACAAAATTTAGAATGTTCCTTTTTAGAAAACATACCCAGAAATGCTTAGAATTAGTGACTGATTAAAAAATACTTCTTCAGAGGAGCAAGCCTATTATTTACCCAAATCATTGCTGAATGATAAACAGGTGAGGTGAGAGAACTTACCATTCGTCATAGTGCCACCTAAGGAATAATTATATTTAATATTTCTGCCGTATAAACACTTGTCTAAGCACTTTACACGTTATTAAATGTTTGGTCCTTGCAACAACCCTGTGAGAAAAGATGTTTTTACCTTCATATTACAGGGGAAGAAAAGACCCAGAGAGATTAAGGAAATTGTCCAATGTCACATAATCATCAAGTGGTAGAACTAGGATTTGAATCTTAGGCAGGCTGGCTCTACAGTCTGTGTTCTTAACTACTAGATTATGTTGCCTTGACTTGATTGTCAGAGATGGAAAAGGGGTACATCTGGATTACTGAACAATGCCAGGGCTCTGCCCATCAGCAGCATTACCACGAGTGCCATCACCAGTGACTGCCTAAAATACTGTGTACATGTCCATGTCCCAATCACTGAACTATGAATGGTATCTTGTTTGGAAAAAGGGTTTTTGCAAATGGAATTAAATGAGGGATTTTAAGATGAGGAGATCCCCCTGGATTAGAGAGTAGACTCTAAATTCAATAACAACCGGAAGATTTAAGACAGAAGAGAACTCACAGAGAAGTGGAAGAGGGAACGTGACCACCAGGCAGAGACTGGAGTGAAGTGGTCTCCACTAAAGAAACAGGGACCACCACTGGAAGCTGGAAGAAGCAGAGAGCAGACTGCCCCCAAAGCTCCCCAGGGGAAGAGAGGTCCAGCTGGATCTCAGCCTTCCGGCCTCCAGAGCTGGAAGAGAATATGTTTGTTATTTTAAGCCACTCATTTTGTGGTAATTTATTACTACAGCCTCAAGAAACTAATACAAATATATAGTGCTTTCCAGCTTTCGAAGGGCTTTAGTACATGTGATCTCACATGATCCATATGCCCCTGCCATCAAAACAGGTCAGTTTGGTGAGCCAGCTCCACCATAAAATGACTGTGGGACCTTGTGCAAGTCACCAGCTGCTCTGTTCTCTAGCCCTTTATTTGTAAAATGGGACTAGTAACAATGATTGCCCTGCACTCCTCACAAGGTGTCAGAGGATCAAAGGGAAAGAACTCACGTGAACATAATTTCTATACTGAAAATCTGTCTGTGACCAGGAGCTATTTTTACTTAAGAAGTCTTTGGGTGACGGCTCAGTCACATGGCCTGGGTAAGGATGTGGGTGCTGTCAACATAGACCTGTTGGGGTATGGGCATCCTCCTGCCACCTCCTTCTCCAGGACCATCTGCAGTCTAAACCCTCTCAAGGCTGGGAGTGGAGAGACTGGGAATCACAGGGAAACTAAGGCAGGGCCAGAACTTTAACAAGACAGAGCTCTGCTGTGAGTCTGGTCATTGCACGAACTGATGATTAGTGTCATAAGGCTGGCTTCTCAAGAATATCTGAGGGAAGAAGAGAAAGGCAGTGAACCCTGTTCTCCAAAAGCCCTTGTGCCCAGCATGGTCAGAAGCCAGGGGCCACCCCAGAAGGTGTGAGTGAAAGTTCATTTTCCTGCTGACCTTTCGTTCCTGAGCCTTTGGGTGATGATGGCTCTGAAAGGTGGTAATTAGTGCCAATTGAGGTGATGTTTTTGTGAAGCTGACACCTCTCTATTAGGAAATGGACTGCAGCCAGTGGACCAGCCACTCAAGCAGGGCACAAAAAAGCTACATAATCAATGCTTGGCCAAACCCTGAACAATTAGTGTCTTCCTCCAACCATGCTCTAGTGCACAATGGAGACCCTTGCAAGGATGGAAAAATGGGAACTACAGGGTTGAATGGCACCCTAAGCTTTGGAATAGAAATATAAACAATGACAAGGAAGAAGAAATACAATGTGAGCGAGAATAGGAATGTAGGCAGGGCAACTCAGGGTGCTTGTCTGGGAACAGAATAAGCCCATGAGGAAGAGAAGAGCATGTATTAAGTCAAAGACGCTACTCTAAATTCAGTGCAAGCAAGTTCCTGATTTTTAATGAATTATGTCACTTGCATTCTGTCAAACTTCTTGTCTCTTGTTCTTAATAGTACTTGCCACCAGTGTTTTATATACATATACATATGAAATATAAGTGTTTTATATGTATTATACATATATGTATATATATGATCTTTGTTTTCCTTTTTGCTCTCCCACTAAATTGTTAGCTCAAAGAGGTAGGGACCTATTATATACTTTGTTCCCTGCAGTAAAGCCAGATACTTCACCTCGCCTGCAGATCTTCTGAGATTCAGTTAATCAGGAATTAGGGAGGGAATGGGGTTGGCATTGGCAGTTTTTCAAAGTTCCTCCCGTGATTCTAGTGTGCAGCCAGGGTGGGGACTGTTTATCCATCCTTTTAAGCAAGAAGGAATTGAAGCCTGGAAAGGTCATGTGACTTGTCCGAGGTCTTCTACATGCTATTAGCAGTGGAAAGGAGGACTCAGTGGAGCCCTGTCTCTACACACTTTAATGTCCCTTTGCTTAACTTGGAGAAGCTTTGTGAGAGTAGAGAAAGATTCATTTTTTGGCAGTCCTGTAGAAGAACTAACTTGTACCTCTTTGCCTAGGATTTCTCTGGTTTTAGCACTTTAAGAAAGGAGAAATAATGCTTCATACACAGTTCTGAAGGTTAAATAAGCTAATATTTGTAAAGCACTGAGCACAAAGCCTGGCAAGTTGTAAGAGATCAATTGCTGTTGGCTTTTAAACTGTTACAGGAGTCTTTAGAAACAAAGCAACCAAGGTAGAAACACTCTTCCTTCCTTTCTTTCTTCATTCCTCTTCTTTGCTTTGTTCTTTTTTCTCAGTACAGGTGTAAACAATGGAGATATTTCAGGAGGTCTAGCAATTGTTAGAGCAATAAAATACTTCTTCTTCTTCTTCTTTTTTTAACCAACACTCATTACTGTCAACTTTAAATGCCACCCAGACATCCCTAGGTGGTATAATTTCACCTTGCCGAGTGAAAGCATTTCAAGGTGCTCAATCATTAAACAGCTACTTAAAACAACTCTTTCAGGGCTTCTCCTTCCCTTGGGCATTTGTACTTGTTATTCTGTCAAAGTGCCTACTTCCTGGAATCAGGCTTCAGCCGACTGCCTAGATGTTGGTATGCTGGACTGATTATTTTTCTAAGGCAGCACTGGAGTCCTCGAGATACCAATTGAATTTGATCCATATGGTAGCAATGAGAATCACAAAATGATAATTATGTGGAACTCAGTCTCCTGGTATTTACTTACCAGTTTGCTGGTTGTTTATTTTCCATATAGGCCAACCAAAAGATGAATGTGGGGGCAACTCCAAACATGGTAAATGGAGGGTTCATTTAGTCTTATCTCACTAGCACTGGCTGTCTTTGCATCTTTAGAAAATCCATATTAGAAATGATGGTTCAGGGATGCCTGGGTGGCTCAGTTGGTTAAGCCGCTGCTTTCGGCTCAGGTCATGATCCCAGAGTCCTGGGATGGAGTCCCACATTGGGCTCCTTGCTCAGCAGGGAGCCTGCTTCTCCCTCTGCCTCTGTCTACCACTCTGTCTGCCTGAGCTCGCGCTTTCTCTCTCTCTCTCTAAAAAATAAATAAATAAAAAAATTAAAAAAAAATGATGGTTCATTTGTAGGACCATGAAATAAGCAGAAATGCAGAGTATCAGAAAATTTTTGAGAATAGGACTTTGAGGATTACCTCATGCAACCCCCTTGAGACTATTGTTCACTTAATATTTTGTTAATGCAACATTTTGCAATCTACCAAGAAACCCCTCTGGTATTATCATTGCCCATCAAATGGTGACAAGAAGATTTCAGGAAGTTGCGTATTTTGATATGGTAGAGCAGTGGGTAGGTGAAGCAGGAGGGAATAAATCTTGTGTGGTGACAAGTCAGGGAGCAGATCAGCAAGGAAGGGACTGTCTAGGTTGACCGGCAATCAACAAAACTACATCTACAAAGCCATAAAAAAAAGAACTATTTTTAAGACGAATATCAAAATAATTATGTTGAAACAAGAAGCCAGTTACAAAGAGTATATACTGCATTCCATTTACATATAGTTCTAGAAAGTAAAACCTAACTTTAATGATAGAAAGCAGATCAGTAGTTGCCTGTGACTGTACCACCACCATTCATCTGCTTCCTCTAGTGAGTGACTTGGCATCACCCTTGAACCCTGACCAGTCAATTTGTCACAGGTCCTACAGATTCTTTAGATATTGTTTATAATCGCCCTCTTCTTGTTATTCTCATGGTCACTCTCTTAGGTCAAATCTTCAAAAGTCTTATCTCTTCGGGGCGCCTGGGTGGCTCAGTGGGTTAAGCCGCTGCCTTTGGCTCAGGTTATGATCTCAGGGTCCTGGGATCGAGTCCCGCATCGGGCTCTCTGCTCAGCAGGGGGCCTGCTTCTTCCTCTCTCTCTCTCTGCCTACTTGTGATCTCTCTCTTCAAATAAATAAATAAAATCTTAAAAAAAAAAAGTCTTATCTCTTTTTAGTAGTCTTCAACTGATCTCCTTTCTTCTATTTCCTTCCTTTTCTAATCTATCCTTCATACTTTTATCAGAGTAACTATTAAATATTTTCTATTTTTTAATATTAAAAAATAAAATATAAAACATTTAAAAAACAATTTTAACATGTGGAATTATAAACACCTACACATCTATCACTGAGAATTAAGAACTATTCACATTTTGGAATTTCTACTTGGTATATTAAAAGAAAAAGAGACTTACAACGAAATAATTTTTGTTCTTCTCCCTATCTTCTACTCCACTGATGCTTTCCCATTTCTAACACTGTCATATATCTGCATGTATCTATTCAACTCATGCATTTATACTTTTGCTAAATATCAGTATTCCCGTGTCAAAAATTAAATAAATAGTACCTGTAACTTGGTTTATTACAAGTCTTCAAGATCTACATGTTTTGATATAAAGAGGAAATGGGCTCTAGGCTCTATATTGCTATATATATGGACAGATAACACTTTATCCATTATCTTATGAGGGGGCATTTTTGTTGCTTCCAATTTTTTGGTATTAACAGCAATTCCTAATAAACATTATTGCATATGTCCCTGTAGTGGGATGAGTGATATCCCCAAGTATTTGCTCATGTCCTAATCCCTTGAATCTGTGAACATTACCTTATATGGCTAAAGATGTGATTAAGTTGAAGATTTGAGAGGAAGCTCTTCTCCTATATTTTGCAGGTGGGCTTTAAATTCAATTACGTGGATCCTTGTAACAGAGAGGCAGAAGGAAATTCAACAGCACACAGAGAGGTAAGGGCAATGTGAAGACAGAGCATGCACACACACACACAAACACGCACATGCACACACACACACACACACACACACACACACACACACACAGCCACAAGCTGAGGAACAGCAGCAGCCACCAGAACCTGGAAGAGGCAAGGAATGAATTCTCTCCATGCCTCTGAAGGGAGCACCTTGATTTCCAACTCTTGGCTTCCAGAACCGTGAGAGAATAAATTTCTGTTGTTTTAAGCCGTTAAGTTTGTGATAATTTGTTATGCTGCCACAGGGAACTAATACATTGTATATTATACTATGTATAATCATTTTCTAGGATTTACATTTAGGAGTCACAGGGTATGTTACATATTTTCTTTTATTTAGGAATTTAGAGAGCATTCTAATTTATATTCTCCACGCAGTATATGATGTTTCCAATTTCCTACATCCTTACCAGTTGCTGATATTGTTGGAGTTTAAAAGCTTTGTCAATCCAAAAAGTATGAAAGAGTATTTCATTATTATTTTATTTGCACTTCCCTGATTACTTGTGAGGTTGAGAAAATGTTTGTATGATTCTTGGTCACTTGGATTTCCACCTCAGTGGGTTTCCTGTTCATAATCTCCATGCATGCTCATTGGGTTGTTTGTATTTTTCTTATTTTTTTCAGCAGGTCTTTACATTTCTGAATACTAATCCTCAGTCTGTTACCCATGGTTCAAATATTTTCCACAAGTCTTTGGATCTCTGTCTTTCTTTTTTTTTTAAGATTTTATTTATTTATTTGACAGAGATCACAAGTAGGCAGAGAGGCAGGCAGAGGAGAAGCAGGCTCCGTGCTGAGCAGACAGCCTGATGCGCGGCTCGATCCCAGGACCCTGGGATCATGACCTGAGCCAAAGGCAGAGGCTTAACCCTCTGAGCCACCCAAGTGCCCCAAGTCTTTGGATCTCTTAACCATAACATATTTTGAAAGAAAGGAGCTTTAAATTTAAAGACTTACCAGATTTGCTCTTTCTAAGTCATACTTTCTGTGTCTTGCTTAGGAAATCTTTCTCTACTTTCATGTCAAAGATTCTCCTATACATTTTTTTTTACAATTGTCTTAAAGTTTGTCTTTCACATTTGATTTTCAATCTAATAGGAATCCTTTTTTTGAGAATAGTTTAAGTTGGAATATAACTTCACTTTTTCCTTTGCCATTTTCCCACTGGTTTGTAATACTACCTCAATCACATACAAATCACATAACCTGTCATTTCTGGGTCTCTAGTTTCCCAGTCTACAGACCTATATTCCCATGTCAGTGCTAGGTCACTGCTGGATTCCTAAGGGCTCAGGAAGGAACCACAAATGACCACCAAAATAGAGATGCATCTACCTAAATCCAGAGACCACAGTGGGGAGGTCAGATCTCAAGGAACCATGGAAAGGTCCCATGGAGAGAGTTAGTTTTAACCATCTGCTGAACCCAAAAGTGCAATGTTACCTGGTAGACTAAGAATTGTCTTCTTCTTTTACTTCTCTCTCACATACCCTTTTCAATCCCGGCTGGGCCAGAAAGAACAGCTAGTAAATGGGGGAGCAAGTGGAGTGGCAGAGAGAACTGAAGTCAATCACACCCATATTGCCAGGGGCAGGCAACAACTAACCAGGTCTGAGCATGGTAAGTGGGGAGAAATCCCACCTCTCAATGAATCTTAAAACACGTGTACTGCACTGGACATTCTAGCAATATGCAGGCAATGAAATGATGATTTCAGACCTTTTGCCCTTTGTAAGCAGGTGAAAATTATCCCACTAAATAAATTTGGAAGAGTCATTGGTAGGGAAGAATAAAGTTGCCTCTGATAACCCCCCCCCCAGTCATTCAGTCAGTACCTTAGCACCTTACATGTTATCCCCATCTCCATCTACTCCTTAAACCTCTCTTCATTCACTTGTACAGTCACTTACAGTTCCTCAAACCAACCCACTAGTTAATGCCTCCAGAATTTTGCACATGCTGGTCTCCCAGCCTGTAATGTCTGTCTGCTCTTCCTTCCTTCCTTCTTTCCTTCCTTCCTTCCTCTTTTCTACCTGGCTAATTCCTAATTATCTTTCAGAACGTTCAAACTTCACCTTCTCTGAGACACATTCTCTTTGTCCTTCCATATTTAGATGCATACTCCTATATAATAAACCTCTTCACATTATTATAATTGTTGATATTATGGTATATTGTTATTTCATGTGTGCCTCCCCTGCACCATATATTATATCCTTGGTGCTTAGCATAATGCCTCCAACATAGTAGGCATTCAGTAAATAATTGCCAGGGGCAGATGGTGGGGTAAAGAATAGATAAAGAGCTAACAGCAAGGAATAACACGGAGGACATTAGGAAAAGGAGAGGAGAAGGGAGTTGGGGGAAATCAGAGGAAGGAGATGAACCATGAGAGACTGTGGACTCTGAGAAACAAACTAAGGGTTTTGGAGGGGAGGAGGGTGGGGGTTGGATGAGCCTGGTGGTGGGTATTAAGGAGGGCATGTATTGCCTGGAGCATTGGGTGTGGTGCATAAACAATGAGTTTTGGAACACTGAAAAAATAAAACTAAATTAAATTTAAAAAAATAAAAGAGCCAACAGCCAGGATTCTTTTGAGAAATCTCCATTTCTGGAGGAGAGTGAAAGACCTCTGGAAGGTATACGGCAGCGAGGAATCAAGAGAAACGATACTGGTAGCAGCAAACAGCAGAAGGTAGAGCTACTCATAGACAACGTGGGCACAGCATGCTCAGAAGGGTCATCTTTGAAACCTGAAGGATTATTCCCGCAATGAGGACCTCAAAAATTACCTTTCCTAGAGAGATGCTCAAGTGAACATAATTAAATGAAAGGAAATTTAAATAAATGTATAGGATGTGTCGGGCACTGTGCTTGGCATGCTAATTCACTCAGGAACTCTGAGAGTTCTGAAGAAAGCAACAAGCATTTCTGATAGAAATTCTACACAAGGAAATCCCTTAGCCTAGAATATGTAAAGGCAGACAAAAAAAAAAAAAAGATGTGAAAATCTGTACATACACACACACTCAAAAGTTTGTATCAGCATTTCATCACTGCCTCTCATAAGTGCTACTTTTTTTACTCTTTTCCCTGTAAATGATCCTGCTCGTAATGTTTATAATAAAATGCAGCAGCAATAAAATATGCTGAAAGATAAATGGATGTACTTAAAAAGTAGTTGTACAAAAGACTGTTTATGTTGCATGGCAGACCATTTTTCATACTAAAAGTGGCTAAATTTATCTACATAAATCATGATCATGTTCACTGGTTTTTGCATCGACTTCTCTAAACTCTTCCAGATTTAACCGCTAGTCTTTGTATGTTGAGCACTGGATATCAACAATTGGCTTATTGTTGGTCTTATCTGAAGGCGAACCACTTCTCTCTGGGGGAATCCTAATTCCTGAGAAGCCCACTGGGCTGTATTTTTTTTTAAGCTTTTAGTATTAATTTTGGTTTTGACATAAAACAGAATAGTGGATTTGGGATCCAAAAGACCAGAAGTGAAGACCCTTAAGAGAGATTCTATTTCTTTCTATTGTTATAGAATAAAAAGAGGGTCAGGACTGGCCTTCATCGCTCTTTTCCAGGCCTTCCTTTCTCAGGTTGAAGTCCAGTAGGGAAGAATTACTGTTTGTTTGCTTCTATAACATCAATCTCTCTCATCTCTCTACACCCACCCCTCTCCAGTTGACTATCAAAATCTAAAGACATTTATCAGATATTTTTCTTGCTCATATTAAGGTTTTAGGTGGGGGAAGTCAGAACAAATTTGTCACATACATAAGTTTTATAACAGTCATCGTCATCTTCATCACCAATTTCAACATCTTTATAAATAAGAACATTATAATAGTCTCTAACTTTTATTGAATTTACTATGTTCCTAGACCTGTCAAAGAATTTTTCACACATTATCTCATTCAATATTCACCACAACTTCATGGAGTAGGTAATAACACTGTTTTCATCTTATACATGAGGAAACTAGAACTTAGAAGACTCAAATGACTTGCCCAACATACCAGAGAGTGGGAGTAGCAGAGTCAGGATTGAAACCAAGGCTCTCTGATTCCAGACCCGCATTTTTTAAATTAATTAGTTAATTAATTAAATTATTTATTTGTCAGAGAGAGAGAATACAAGTAGGGGGAGTTTCAGAGGCAGAGGGAAAAGCAGGCTTCCTGCTGAGCAAGGAGCCCAATCCTGGACTCGATCCCAGGACCTTGGGATCATGACCTGAGCTGAAGGAAGTCTCTTAACTGACTGAGCTGCCCAGGTGTCTCTCCAAACCCACGTTCTTTACCACTATACCATACATATGCACACAGAACAAAGTACTCTTTATTGTTTATGGTTTTTTACTTTGAGAATTTTTTTGCGGCAACATCTTAATCCCAGACCTATTTTCATGGGCACCCAGAAGCATATACATACAAACTCAACTTAAGGTTGTTCTAAGCAAAATATAATTATAATGGTAAATCTTTTTTTTAAAGTATTAACTAAAAATAAAATATGCAGCAGCTCTTACACTCCCTAAGTATGACTTGGAGAGAACTGATTCGCTGCCATTTTAATTTTATATTTTCTGTTCCTCAGTTGCTTTTCTAAAGTCTTTTTTCCTCTGCTATAGGGTCAAAAAACAGTGGTCTATGGACCAAAGCTGACTGCTTTTGTAAGTAAAGTTTTTTTGGAACATGACCATGACTATTCATTTATCTATTGTATGGCTTTTTTGCTCTCCCCAACCCCACCCTGCCAAATCTAAAATACTATCAAGCCCTTTAGAAAAAAGTTTGCCAACTCCTGAGCTATAGATTTAGCATAATCACAACTAAAATCCATCAGACATTTTTGGCACATAAAAACTGACAAGCTGGGACGCCTGGGTGGCTTAATCAGTTAAACATCTGCCTTTGGCTCCGATCATGTTCCCGGAGTCCTGGGATTGAGTCCCGTATCGGGCTCCCTGCTCATTGAGAGCCTGCTTCTCTCTCTGCCTGCTGCTCCCCGTGCTTGTGCTCTCTCTCTCTCTTTCTCTCTGACAAATAAAAATCTTTAAAACAAAAACAAAAACTGACAAGCTAATTCTAAAATTTATATGGAAATTCAAAAGACTTAAGTTGACCATCTTGAAAAATTCAGTGTTAGAGGACTGACAACACCTGATTCTAAAGTTAATTTGGACTGCTTAGGGCCCTGCCACCAGGTTGGCATTTTTCCTAAACTTTGAACCTCCTCCTTCCTGATCCTGACTTTTAAGGAAATCTCTTCTTCAGAGGACCCATTTCCTTAGTGAGTTTGTACAGGGAAAGATGATGATCTTCATTCCACAGCTTTTGTGACATAGTCAGTTCTGATGAAAAGATGAGTGTATGTGAAGGTAAAAGGAACAACTTTAAGAAACTCAATGTCCTCCAAGGTTGGTACACATGAGTGCCACTCCAAGGGGAAATTCTTTCATGGAATGATTTCTGAGTCAAGCATTCTCTAATTTGAGTGTCTCCCACATCCTGGGATTCTTCCACTTTGAACTCCTCTGCTATAACCATTTATGAACCTACTATTTCTTTCTTCCCTCTAGAGTTCCAGTGTGGGCAAAACCAAAATCCTCTTCTTTTTTTTGTTCCTTTTACCTCATGCATCATCTAGGGTCCTCTACCCCTTAGCCTCAAAACAAGCCAGTTAATAACTGATGAAATTTCCTAAAAATTTTCTTTTAATTTTTTTATTTGAATATAGCTGACACACAAAGTTACATTGGTTTCAGGTGTACAGCATAGGTGTACAACACATGTTATGGTATGCTTACCAAAAGCATAGCTATCATCTGTCACCACACAACAGTATTACAATATTATTGACTATATTCCCTATGCTGTGCCTTTTATACCCATGACTTATTCATTCTATAACCAGAAGCCTGTATCTTCCACTCCACTTCCCCCATTTTGCCCATCCTTCAACCCCCTTTCCCTCTAACAATCATCAATTTGTTCTCTGTATTTATAGGCCTGATTCTTTTTTTTTTAAAGAGATTTTATTTATTTATTTGACAGAGAGAGAGAGAGAGATTGAGATCACAAGTAGACAGAGAGGCAGGCAGAGTGGAGGGGTGGTGAAGGAGGCTCCCTGCTGAGCAGAGAGCCCTATTCGGGGCTCAATCCCAGGACCCTGAGATCATGACCTGCGCCGAAGGCAGAGGCTTAACCCTCTGAGCCACCGAAGCACCCCAGGTCTGATTCTTTTTGATTGTTTATTCATTTTTGTTTTTTAGATTCCACATAAAAGTGAAGTCATATGGTATTTGTCTTTCTCTATCTGACTTAATTCACTTAGCATAATGGTCCACTACATCCATTTATATGGTTTCAAATAATAAGGTCTCATCCTTTCTTATGGCTGTATCATATTCCACTGTGTGTATGTATGTGTCTGTGTGTCCGTGTGTGTGTATACACTACATCTTCCTGATCTCTGTTTGTTGATAGATACTTAGCTTGCTTCCATATCTTGGATATCATAAATAATGCTGTAGTAAACATAAGGGAGCATGTATCTTTTTGATTTAGTGTTTTCAGTTATTTTGGGTAAATACCCCATAGTGAAATCATTGGATCATATCGTATTTCTTTTTTCCCTTTTTTCAGGAACTCCCATACTGTTTTCCATAGTGGCTGTATCAATGTACATTCCCAGCAACAGTAAATGAGTATTCCTTCTCTCTACATCCTCACCAACACTTATTATTTCTTGTCTTTTTGATTTAGCCATTCTGATGGGTGTGAGGTGAGTTCTCACTGTGGTTTTGATTTGCATTTCTCTGATGATTAGTGATAGTAAGAAGCATCTTTTCTGATGTCTGTTGGCCATCTGTGTATCTTCTGTGTCTGTTTTTTCCTGTATGATTTTCCCCCTCTCCAAAGAAAGGAAACAAAGCCCTTAATATACTTGGAAACTCTGGCTTAAGTTTTCTTTCTCCAGGTAGATCTTGTTATCATTCTCTTAATCAGATTTATGATTCTCCTCTAAATTTTCACCAAGTGCTGCATTTTCTTCTGCACTATGAACCACACCTGGATGTGGTATTCTAGCAAGGGTCTGACTAATGGTGATTATAAGATTAATACTACTCTATACTGCTCCATTTGGCACCTAATCTAATCACAGTCTTCATCACTACTGAGTTCTACTTTTACTTTCTGATTCTGCAAGAATTTTATTTAGATATATATGTACATGCCCAGTATTAATTCATTTAAAAATGTCTATCATTGAGGCACCTGGGTGGCTCAGTTGGTTGAGTGTCTGACTCTTGATTTTGGCTCAGGTCGTGATCTCAGGGTTGTGAGATTGAGCCCCATGCTGGACCCTTGGGCTCGCTGCTCAGCAGGCAGTCTGCTTGAGCTTCTCTCTCTCTCTGCCCCTCCCCTGCTTGTGTGTGCTCGATTGTACATGCATGCTCTCTCTCTCTCTCACAAATAAAAAAGTAAATCCTAAAAAAATAAAGAAAATGTCTATCATTATTACAAAGGCTACTTTGCTATTTTTTAAAATTTTACTATGTTCTACTGGACTGCTGAGAATAGAATTATTCATTCTGAGAATGAAGCAGAAGGGTCATAAAACTGCATTCTGCAATATTTTCCCTATTTGCTATGTGTACATTCCTTACGGATTTAGAAATTGCTCAAGTTTCCAAAAGAAGAAATGATTTTAAATAGGAATAGTTAAAACATTCTAATGCATTAGTATTTCTCTCTGAGGTGAATGTTAAAAATAGAAGTTATGTAGGTGGAGACGGAAAAACTAAATGTAGGAGGGAGAGAGGAAGCACTATAATTTCTACTCAATACATGGCTATTCAGGCTATTCAAGAAGTGATAGTATTTTAGGTCAGCCAAAAATGTGAAAGATAACCTGAAGAAGAAAAGGGCTTGAGGTTATGGTTGCAGAATGCAGTCATCTCTAACTCAACCTTTCTTTGCTCTAGAGCATTTTATACAGAGAGAATGCTTATTATGTCTACCAGTAAAGCTTCTTAATGGAAGCAGTTTCATTATGAAAACATACTTCCGTTTGTGATCTCAAAAAAAGTGGATTTACGTATAATGTATAACACCAAGAGTGAAACTTAATGGAAATTGTGGACCTTGGGTGCTAAACTATATGTCAATGTGGGTTCATCCATCAGTAAATCTACCACTCTCATGCAGGATGTTGATAGTGGCAAAGGCTCTGTGTACGTAAGGACAGGGGTATCTGGGGACTCCGTACTTTGTGCTCAGTTTTGTTGTGAACCTAAAAATACCATAAAAAATAAAATACATTAAAGAAACCCCCCCAAAAAGTGGATTTAAAATATTAGCATTACTTCTTCACATACCACTTCAGCATGAAAAAACAGTTTTGTTATTTTTGAGATTTTACTGCTTAACGATCCAGTTGGGCTAACAAATGCCCCTTATTGACACATAATGGAAAAGTTCTTTGACTATATTAATCAAGATAAGCTAAATGTTGTAAAAACCCTGATATTTCAAGGGCTATTAAAAAGATTTATTTCTTGCTCCTACAGTCCAAGGCAAAGCTCTCTGAGGTGGAGGAATGAGGAGAGAAGATCTCCTCCATGAGGACATTTGGACTCCTTACATCGAGGTTATGCCATCTTCTGGGACTCTGGGGTCATCCTGGATCCTCTGCATTGGGCTGGCAGAGAAGGGAGGAAAGGGAGGGAGTGGAGGATAGAGCCTGGTAGTGATGACCATTGCTTCCACCCACATTCTTTTGGGCTGACTGTAAGGGAGACTGAGAAATATAATTTAGCTGTGTACTCAAAAAGGAGAGGAAACAAGTTTAGTCAGTAACTAGCCAGTGTCTGCCATATAATTTAAATTAAAGATCACATATTAGCAACAAGGAAGCTGAACTTGTTACCTCCAGCTCTGGTTCCTTTGGGCTTATAGTGAATCCTTTAAAAATTCAAATTAGCTTAAAAATTTGAATATAAGCAGGGCTCACACTAAAAAAAAAAACTCTTATTTTTCTCTCAAAAAATCAGAAGATTGCACAGATCTTCTGAACCTACATTTCCATTTGACATAAAGTGGCTGGAATGAAGAGGCAGCAGCCCCTTACCCAGAGGCCAGCCCTCCAGTTCACCCTCCGGTCTGTGTTACTCACTCAGCTGCCAGGTCTCCAAATGGGCTTACACCTGCTTTCTCTAGGCTGCATAATGGTTTAATCTTTTTGATATTTTGTATTTTTTCATTAATATATTAATAACAATAACTGACTTCAATAGATTGATTTGGGTCAGCAGTTGTTAGACTATACTTTAATCATGGTGGAAACTACTAGCCAACTCTATCTGAAACTCCCTTTCTCCATAGAAGTAATGATCTAATTATGAAGGAATTGAGATACATATTTTACTTTTAGTCTAACCATTTGTTTAGTAATAATTCATATTCTGAATAAGGAAGATAATCTATCAGGAACATTGGTTGTTGAATATGAAAACTTTGCTTTCCTATTTCTTCCTAGGATTAATGCTTGCTGGGCTTGTAATCTTAAAATTATTTTTATGGACTAAGAGCACTTTACAGAAAAGCAAGCCAAAGCAACAGAATAGTCCTTGGGTTGACAGCAGAACAGTTTACAAAAATATAATCTACTTTATGGTTGTTGATCATGGGATAGTTGGGGAAGGAAAGTGAGATGGGGTAGATTTGGTGTGTATCTGAAAAAAAAACAAACAACAAAACACACCTTAAATAAAAGAGACAACCCAATACAACTCCTTTGTGATTCTTTTAGTTGAATTTGAAATTGTTCCACAATTGACATTTGGAATATTAACCTACTTTGAGGGGGAGAGCGTTGGGTGAATTTTAAATGACAGTTATAACTGCTTTGTTTCTTTGGAGAACTCTGCACAAATACCTAAGAGTTGAATGTTAGAAGTCCATCTGTCATTCTAAAAAGAAGAAAATAAATTAACAAACTTAAAATCAGGCAAATTATCTACAAAGAAATTATCTCTTTCCACCCTGGACAGGTGAAAAAAAAAATACCTAAGGCAAATTAACACTCACAAAATGAAAATACAACATTATACTGTGGGCTTTATCTCTTTTGTTTGCTTTTTTCTTAACTGAGCAGAGATTAAAGAATTATTTTTTAAGTCAACTGAGGGTTTTAATGTTCCTGGTAAATTTATTTGTGCATGTAATGGCAACTTTTCTATTGCTTTTTTAATTTGCATGTCTGCATTTACATAGAAGTTACATAAATTCTGTAGAATAGAAGTCTGAAGTGGATTTATAAATATACTCACAGAAGAATTGACATTGTTTTTAATTTTTATTATTGATTCGGATAAGAAGAATAAGCTACTGATTCAGTTTTAGACTTAAATCAGCCCTTGGTATCAGGGAATAAAGAAAGGGCACAATTGCAAATCCTGGTAAAGACAGAAAAATAGTATCTCTTCTGAGAGAAAATGAGTGGAATTTTTTTTTTAATCATCTTGAGTGACTATCAAGGAGAACTGTCCCTGAAGAAAAATCAGTTATTGTTTGATATGGGCTGTAGGAAGCCCACTGAAGAGGACCAACATGGTCCTAACTCACCTACCTATAAATTCTCACCCAATGCTAAGAAATGGGAATTATTATCCTCTTGCTCCAGATGAAGAAACTGAGGCTCAGACAGACTGATCAACTTGCCCAAAGTCCATAAAAGCTAAATAATTGAACTTGAATAATAATTCAAGTTCAAGTTCCCCAGGCACCAAAGTCTGAACTGAGAAAAACAAGGCATGAATATAGAGAAACAGCACACCAAGAGAGAGACTCAGTTTGCACAAAAATGGACAGCAGCTTAGGTTTTAAGTGTGGTTCACTGACTAGATGACTACAAGGAGGAAGTTTCAAAGACCTGAGGTAAAGTGGATGGAGGGATGTAGCAATTCTCTCTCCAACTCCCAGAGACCGAGGCCAGAAATGTGGGCTTAACCAGGGCACTTTGGTACCAGAAGGATACATGCTGGAAAGATTCCAATAGAGCAATAAAAACAATAAAGGGAACAGAGATTTATCTGTTGGAAAGAGACACAACTCTAAGTGCCTCAAGCTTGCTCAAAAGGGCAGGAGGGTACCATGGACGGCAACTCTTTGAAGTGTGCATAGCACTAAGGAGAGAGTGTTCTGCTGTGGGGGTGTACCTGGGAATTGGAAATGATGAAAAATAGACAAGAAACCTCTAAGCTGATAGCAGTAAATGTTTTTTGGAAAAGTTACAGGGTAACTCCTTCAGGTTCTGATGTTTAACTTTCCCTGACTCACTCCTTTTCCGAGATTCCAATGTCTCCTAAAGAAATCCCTGTCCTAGGCAGGCCCTGCTGCTGCACGAAGAGTGCTGGCTAGATTGGCCCTCAGGGATGCTGCTCCCAGGGGCATGGCCACGGGAAGCTCCAGATGGGCTGGGTAAGGTGACTCACTTGCTTTTCCTCCCATGGTCATTTCTATGAGTCACATACTTTCATCTAGTCCAAAATATGGGAAAGCAACATCAAAAAGCCTAAGATACTGTTATCAAATGTTTAATGAAAAAGAAAAATCCCCTCTCATATGCTCCTTAAAGAAATGTTTATTTAGTCTTTCCATTTTGTTGCTATTTCTTTGATTTATCAGCATCCAAGAGGTGGGGTGAGGACAAGGGAGGCTGTAAGCCCAACAGAGAAAGATTAAGGCAGCTTGGCACTGCAGCTCTGAGGCAGTGACCCAAGGTGCTGACCCTTGAAAAGAAAGGCCCAGCTCTTTTCCAACAAGCAAGGATTCCTCTCCTGAATAAGACAGGAGTTCTAGTCAACTGAGTATTCTTCAGTTCTGTGTTTGTAAGAGCACGGTGCCCATGTCTACTTGGCTGGAGACAGGGTAAGGCGGTGGGCAATGTGGAACATGGTCTTGGACATCAGATGGATCTGGATTTGAACCTTGGATCTGTTTTTCAGGCAGAGATTTCAGGTAGGATCCTTGACTGCCCTGAGACTTAGTTTTCAGATCTATAACATAACCATTATAATAAAAATTATAGTAATGATAATGTTAACATGTCTACCACTGATGGAGCTGGCACTCTATATCAGATATTGTTCTACAGACTTTACATATATTATATAATGTAATCTTCACAACAACTTTACAGAAATGTATTAATATTGTCCCCATTTTCTAAGTGTGGAACCTGAGGCAAAACAAGTTTCAAGGACTTGCCTAAGGTCAGGGGAATAGAGAGAGGCAGAAGCAGTGTAGTATCTGTCTCCTCAGGTTGTTGTGAGGCTTACTAGAGGTAAAACAGCTAAAGGTATTTGTTCCAACTAAATGTACAACAATATACATATTTTTTAAGAGCTAAAAACAGGGAAAGGAGAACACCCTTTCTAATTGCCCCAATTATTACCTCTTTCTTTTTAAAATAAATGAACGAGTCTCTTCACTATCAACATCCTACATTAGAGTAATCTGCAGTATTCCTTATATTTTAACCCAAATTATCTAAAGTTCATAGAGATGATTTGCAAAAAAGCTGTAGCAACAAACTAGGCTAGTATGTATTCCCCAGCTCTATTCAAGAGGCTGCTGTGTTCTGCCAATCAGTCAAAATAAACATGCAGAAACCACTAAAACTTTACTCTCAGTAAACATGATTACAAATCCAGGAGCATACTTCAGAGCAAAATAAAATATCTTCTTTACACACACACAGGCTCTAATATGGTGTTCAACACCATCTTTGAAGATGGTGAATAAAACTTTTCCTTCCTCCCTTCCTCCCTCTCCCTCCCCCTCTCCCTCCCTCTTTCTCTCTTTTTGACCCCTGAACAAAGTTTCTTTTCCTGCATGTTGATCAGTGTATTAGTCTGGCTGTCATATAACACCATAAGCTGGATGGCTTAAGCAACAGAAATGTATTTACTCACAGTTCTAGAGGTTGGCAAGTTCAAGATCAAGGTTCTAGCAGGGTTTGGCTTCTGGTGAGGACTTTCTTCCTGGCTTATAGGTGGCTGCCTTGTCACCATGTTCTCACAGGGCCTTTCTTTGGTACACATGGAAGAGAGGAAGAGAGCCTTATAAGACTACTAATATGATCAGATTAAGACCCCTACCCTTATGACCTCAGTTAGCCTTAATCACATCCTAAGAACCCTACCTCCAATTATAGTCACATTGGGGGTTAGGACTTCAATGTAAGAATTTTGTGGGGGACACAGTTCAGCCCATGGTAGCTGGTTAGTCTGAACTCAATTTTATGTAGAGACCTACGTATTTCAGAGACTTATTCGTTATTCATTAAAATTTTCTATTGATTGTGGTCACCACTCAACCAGTAATTACAAAAGGTCTGTGATTCAGATGTTTGTGTAGTCCATGGACAGATTAAATGTAGTAGGTAAGAGCTCTTGGTAAAGCAGAGTGAAAAGAGTCACAGAATATAGGGTGGTGGTATTCTTTCTAAAAATAAGTCTTGATGGGGGCGCCTGGGTGGCTCAGTGGGTTAAGCCTCTGCCTTCGGCTCAGGTCATGATCTCGGGGTCCTGGGATCAAGCCCCGAATCGAATTGGGCTCTCTGCTCAGCGGGGAGCCTGCTTTCCCCTCCCCCCTGCCTGCCTCTCTGCCTACTTGTGATCTCTGCCTGTCAAATAAATAAATAAAATCTTAAAAAAAAAAAGTCTTGATGGCTAATAATTGTGCTCCTACATTGAAGGTATTCTGGAACAGAAACAAGTTACCCAAAAGCAAAAGCTAGATCTGGAAAGGGAAAGGCCCATTCTGCAGAAGGAAAATGTTCTTCCCAAATGGTTTGCATAATTTCCTATGTAGCTTTCATGTTACAGAAAACAAACACTTAGGTATTTTGGTGACTATGCAGACCAAGTTTCCATGTCTCTGAAATCTCACTGGAGCTAGATTAGTTTACGAAGCCTTGTTAACTTTCTTTCCATATGTCATTTAAAGCTTTGGAAAATATGAATGTGCTGTTTTCTTGCTTTTGGACTTCTTTATTTTTTCCTTTTAACCAGGCATGCTCAAAAGTGATGGTGTCTTTGTGCGTGAGTCTCAGTGGGGGAGTGGGGAAATGGGAGGAGTTGGATTAAAAAAGAACAGACTTTTCCAATTACAAAAACTCAGATAATAGTCAGCTTTTGGTGTCCAAAATAGAACCTGTTTTTAAGGCTATTGTCTTGAGAGCAGATTTTCAAGGAAAAAAAACTTACATGTCTCCTTTAAGAAACCAAGATTTGGACACTATTTGTTTTTCCCATGGGGAAGTAAAGGATCATTTTACCAGGACAGTAAGTCCATGAATTTGCTGCTTTTTTATTTTATTTTATTTATTTATTTGACAGAGATCACAAGTAGGCAGAGAGGCAGGCAGAGGGAGAGGGGCAAGCAGGCTCCCCGCTGAGCAGAGAGCCCAATGTAGGGCTCAATCCCAGGACCCTGAGATCATGACCTGAGCTGAAGGCAGTGGCCTAATCCACTGAGATACCCAGGTACCCCATGAATTTTCTGTTTTATGTGGAAGAGTTAGAGGGTGCAGGGGGCACATGGGAGAGTCCTGCTCCTAACAGAGGTTGGGGGCCAGAGAAGAGTCAGATTAAAAAAAACAACAACAACAACACTCTGGTTGTCTAGAAGGTATTTGAATAGGTAGAGGGAGCACTGATGGCAAAGAAAGCTGGCTTTCACTTTCTTAGGATCCCAGAAAGAAACTAACTTTCCAGCTGCCACTAAACCATTCTGCAGCATAAAGTGCTCAGGCAGTGGAGGCCCTGAGGTTTTGTGCCTCAGTTTCTGTGTGAGCCCTCCTGGGGCTCAATGAAGCAGAGGCTAGGTTTGGATGAAAGATGCTCCAGAGCCTCAGAGGACCCTGGGTTGGTAGGCAGTGCTTGCCAAGGAGAGCGTGCGCCAGCCCTGGAATGCACCAGGCCCTGACCAACTTGAGAGAGAGACCAGATCACAAGTTCCCTGGCCATAGGCCAGCAGTCTGGTGACCCCCACCACTAGGCTCTGTCTTGTCTTTTCTACCTTACCCAAATTTTGTTTAGGCTGTTGTAAAGATGTGGTATGTTCCCCAGCTCACTGTGTAAAATTTAATCATTCATTAAATCCCAGAAATGTGTCCACTCTTCTGTGAATTTTCCCAGACCCCTTGGGTTCCCATTCAATCTTCTTTCTTGGGGACCCCACAACACCCATTAAGTGAGCGACTAGCTTTGGCATTTAAATATGTACATTTTGGAACTATTATTTCCACATTTGGATCTTTTCTCTTTCCAGTGAGACACCCAGTTTCTTGCACGAAGTTGGTTTTGTTTTCTCAAATATCAGACGCTAAAGGAAGCAGATATTTAATAAATTCATATTGAACAAATGAAGGCACTTGACTGCCTCAAAGGGCTGCCACCAGAGTTAATGTGATTCAGAAGAAAAGTACAGGTCAAAGGAATGCTTATTGTTTTGCCGTTTTCTCATAGTGGAAAGTCCCAGCCAGTTATCAATTAATAGTATCAACAGAATTTATCTGGTGCTTAACAGAGGGTGACTTCTGAAGATAACTCCACAGACAGAACCGATTGTGAAACAGGATGAATTCTCCCTCTCTGGTCTCAGACTAATCACTTAACTCCTGCCATGCCACATGCAGAAAAATGTATTCTGTCATCAGTCTCATATGAATTTACAAGCCTGTGTTCCATGTTCCGGAAGAACGGCAGGCTGATACCAATGCCAATGGGCTCCTGGCCTTGTGAGTTTATGTACTGAAGGATCTTTGGGTGAAAAGCAATGATATAAACACAAAGGAACCATTATTAGAGTCATTGTATTGACATTCTCATATTGTATCAGATCAGGGGAGGATGGGACAAGGGCAGGACTTGGGCAAGGGAGGAGACATACTAGCCATGGGAGCAACAGTGCTGGGTAAACAGTTGTAAATCCCCCAGGCTGAACCTTGTTAACATTTTACAGAATGCTTTGTCTCTTTTAAGCAAGCTACAAAGCAAGAATGAATTCACACAGCATCCTTGGAGGTCAGTGGAATTTCTCTGTTTCTGTGGGACATCACTAATTATTCACAAACTAATTGGTAGCCTGAGGTTCACCGAGTTGGATTTAGAAATGATGCAGCATTTTGTTTAGCAGCTTGGAGGAGACAGCTTAGGTAGAAGTGGCACACACATAAAAATGACTGGTTTTCCCAGTGCTTCAAAGGTAACTCCACAGTTGGGTCAGGAGAAGCTACCCATCTCTCTTTCTGGTGCACTTTTGGTGACTTATTTTTGTTCTCCCTGCCTATTTGGCACCTCAGCACCTAGGTTTCCAAGGCTCTGAGGAGCACCATGTTGTGGGTCATTTCTCCATGGGGTAACTGAGGAAGGAAGTTTACTCTCAAAGCACATGCAGCTAGGGTATGATTTGGGGACAGAATAAAAAGCATTACTATTTTGTTGAACATAAATTGTCAAGGAGCTGATTTCATTAACAAGTTTCAGGCAGAAGTTTCAAACTGTCATGGCTGCAAAGTATTAAAGGGCAAGATGCCACTAATTCCAGGTGGATTAAAAGCACTGCTAATTTTTCTTAGGGGCATCTCAACTTTGAAAAGTGTATCAATTTGAAAACACAAATTAAATGCTGTTTTTGAGATGAAATGAAGCCATAAGGAATTAAACTATTGGCCAATAAATGGGATTTTTCTCAAATAATCCTAGAACTCTGTGTTCCAGAAAGGACTATGTGTACAGCATTGAGGGAGAGGGAGAAGGAAGATAGCAGTTGAGGAGGAGGACATGTCTGAGGAATGTGGCCTCAGGACACTCAGGGAAATTGCTACAAAGGAAAAATCTGACAGAGAAATTGAAGAAGCAAACTCAATATCCCGAGGTGTCTGGGCTGAAACACATTTTATGACTTTGATGATTAAAAAAATCTATATATTTTGAATGTTAAGATAATGAAGATCAAAGCTACAAAATTTGGATGAAAAGAGGATTACTGTCATGTCTCATGTTTTGGAAAAGAAATGATGGAATAACCTTTGGATCAAAGTGGCTGAGAAGTGGATATTTGAGTGTCTCAGAAAAAAAATACAACAACTTGCAAACCTTTACATAGGAAATTCATCATAATAATGTAGAAAAACACATGAATTCATGCTGCATGGAATGAAGCTTATGGTAGGAGTCTGCCGTTAAGGAAATAGGCACCATAAGTAGGATTATTATCCATTGCTTTTGAATCCATAAGATGATTAGATGAAAAATACACCACCATATATAATAAGATTCTTTTCCATCCAACTACTTAAAGAACTACTTTAATATCTATTGTCCAGTTAGATTCACATCAATCCTGAGAATGGTTAGAGCAGGTTTTATTCCCATTTTATAGTTGGGAAGGCGGAGCCCAAGGAGGTTATGTATCTTTATAAGATCAAGCATAGTTGATAGCATTTCCTGGGACTTGGCTTCTGGACACCTTAACCGGGACTTTCCACCAGACTATGAGTTGCCTTCAAACCAACTCCTCTGAAGTACTCAAACCTACCAATAAATGAATATCAAAACAAAACTTGAAAGGGCCTCAAGTACAAACGTCACCAAGGCATACTAACCACAGCCATGTTAAAGTCTTCTCCAGGCTGGCTTCTGGATGTTTAAATGCATTTCTGTGAATGGAGAGGAATTTCTATGAATTACCTAGGGTCTGAGATGGGTAGTACATTGACTCATTGTCTGCTGGGATGGCTTTTTGGGAATTCATTTGGCTTCAGAAAACAGGGCCTTGAGGGTGTCGGATGAATGCTTTGGAGAACCATGGGTACGCTACCCCTAGCGTGCCAGACCACTGAGACCATGCAACTGAGTGAGATTCTAGAGAGCTCATGGGCTCCTGAGATGGTGCCCAGGGTTTGGTGGCAGAAGAACCTCAAAATGGGGATGAGCACAGAAAGAGGCAGTTAGAGAAATCCTGAAAAGGGTTTTTGTTTGTTTGTTTGTTTTGAGTTCTGCTAGTCCTTGGGAACCATAGGATTATAACAGTGCAGGTCTTGAGGAAAATCCATGCTAGGATTTGGAAGACCTGTGTGATTCTAGACAAGTCATGTAATCTTCCTGGGCATTCACATCCTCATCTATAAAACGAAGAGGCTGGACTCAATGATGTCTTTTCCATTCTAATATGTTTTGATTTCATGAAGCAAGTCTTAGTTAAGCACTTACAAAGATCCTTGGCTCAAACAAAGTAACCCTATCCAGAAGGAAACTGCCTTTACAATCTGTTTCAGGACTTGTGTAGGGATTTACCACTACAGTTAGTGATGGCCTTTGTTGGCTGCCAACTGTCTGAAGAGTCCTAGACTACATGCTGGCATTGTCCTAAGCTGGACTAGTCAAGAAAGAGCTGCAGAGGCAAAGGAGGGACACTGTGGGAGAAAAGTGATTCAGAAATGAGACTGTTCTCTCCATCCAATTCTCAGTCCCCAAACTGGGCTCCTATTGTGGAAATTAAACCTTTGAACAGTGTTCCATCTGTTTATTCTACTTGTATCAAAGAGGCTTTCATCTCCCTAGAGCAAATTATTAACACATTCCACTAAAGATGGGAGGGTGGAGGCCTGGCCTTGGGGGGAAAAAAATCACATCATAATAAAAAGCTGCCCGAAACATGAACTTAAGAAAAACTAACATAAAAGCCCCCACTTTAAATGACAGTGGTTGGCCAGATGCCAAGGTCCTTGTGCCCAGAGAAGCATGGCTGGCTGATTCCTTGTCTGTAGGCTGACCCTTCTGTGCCCAGGAATTTTCCATGCGATGGCCAGTGGTGTGGGAGGTGGGGCCTTTGCAGGTTCAACAGGTTGAGGCACTCACAGCCAGCTGCCTTCGACCTTAGCTGGAGGCCAGATTTTGTTGGTTGAGTGAACAGTGACTCTTAGTTCCAGCAGTATATCTTTGCTTCTTGAGATTGTTTGGTTGGGAAGTGGGGAGAGAAAAATAAAGAGACAAACAAAAACCACAAAAAGACCAACAACTTTCAGGTACATCCAAGAGGAGAAAGGATTTAAAATAAGAAGAGCAATGTTATGGCTTCACTAATGATTATTCCCCAAGGCAAAAGGCTGTGGGGAACAGTTCCTAGATAGAGATTATGCCATTCTCTACTGCAAGTTCCCTGATTTACAGGATACATTTGGTCCTCAGGCTCCTCCTTTGAGATATAGCTGAACTTTATTTGGAAAAGGGCCCAGTGTAAAAGAAGATTTAGGGAATTATTTATTGCTGTTGAAAACCAGACCCCAGGGTCTGACTTTGTTTTTGTTTGCCTTTAAAAAAAAATATTTCCTAGTAATACCAAGATATATGATATCACAAATCTCATGTTCAGCAACTATGAGAACCAAGATTCATGAAAAGCCACGGACATGTTGTCTGACATTAACATCAGCTTCCCCTCCTGGGGATAGAGGAGGAGCAGAAAGAATTGAAAAGAGGGACTTGAAATACTTCATCCAACTAAATTCAGCCCTGGGTAAGAGAAGTCTAGGACTTGGAGCCTTGGCTTTACCATCTGAAATTGAGCATGTGTGTGTGAGGTGAGGAGGAACTGACAACACTAGTGAAAATGGATGAATATCCTTTATAATGACCCAAACCTCTCTTAAAACAAGAAAGGCTATTAAAAAATCCCAGCATTTCTTAGCCAAACTATGGAACAAGCCTAGATGTCCATCAACAGATGAATGGATAAAAAATATGTGGCAGGGACGCCTGTGTGGCTCAGTGGGTTAAGCCGCTGCCTTTGGCTCGGGTCATGATCCCAGGGTCCTGGGATCGAGTCCCACATTGGGCTCTCTGCTCAGCAGGGAGCCTGCGTCTCCCCTCCCCTCTCTGCCTGCCTCTCTGCCTACTTGTGTGATCTCTGTCTGTCAAATAAATAAATAAAATCTTAAAAAAAAAAAGGTGTGGCATATATACACAATGGAATATTATACAGCCACCAAAAATCTGAAATATTGCCATTTGCAATGACATGGATGAAACTAGAGGGTATTATGCTAAGTGAAATAAGTCAATCAGAGGAAGACAATTATCCTATAATCTCAGTGATATGAGGAAATTGAGAAACAAGATAGAGGATTCATAGAGGAAGGGAGGGAAAAGTGAAACAGGACAAAACCAGAGAGGGACACAAATCGTAAGAGACTCTTAATCTCAGGAAACAAACTGAGGGTTGCTAGAGGGGAAGATGGGGATGGGGTGGCTGGGTGATGGACATTGGGGAGGGTATGTGCTATGGTGAGCACTGTGAATTGTGTAATAAGACTGATGAATCACAGACATATACCCCTGAAAAAAAAATACATTATATGTTAATAAAAAAAATCCCACCATTTCACCTATAACACATATGGATTTTTCAACTGTGACTAATCATAGTAAGTACCATTTACTCAGCATTTGACTACTTCAGAATGCCTCTTACAACAACATCTGTGTTATTCCTCTGATTATTTGCAATTAATGTATGCAGAAACTGAACATAATTTGCCCACGTTTCCCCCTCCACTGTCATTACTCTACACCCGAGGTTCTCAACAAGGGACTAGTCTCCACCACCTTCCCTGACCTGGGGATGGGGGAGGGCTTTTGGTGATATCTGGAGCCATCTTTGGTTGTTGATGAAGGCAGAAAGAACCATTGACATCTAGTGGGTGGAGGTAAGGGATATTATTCAACATCCTGGAATGTACAAGATAGCCCCCTGCATTACAAAGAACCAGCCACCCCAAAACATTAATAGCACCGAAGCTGAGAAAACCTACTCTACATATTCACATTTTAAACTTCCTTTTTGACTTCAGTGACCATTTCTATACTGGCAACTGTCAAATTCATTATTTTTATTATTTCTCCAACTACAAACTCTCATTGCTAATTTCTTTTCTTTTTTTTTTTTTAAGATTTTATTTATTTATTTGTCAGAAAGAGAGGGAGAGAGAGCGAATGAGCACAGGCAGACAGAGTGGCAGGCAGAGGGAGAAGCAGGCTCCCTGCTGAGCAAGGAGCCGGATGTGGGACTCAGTCCCAGGACGCTGGGATCCTGACCTGAGCCGAAGGCAGCTGCTTAACCAACTGAGCCACCCAGGCGTCCCTCTTATTGCTAATTTCTAACAGAGGTCTCTACCTGGTTGCTATATGGGAGCCTTAAACACAGCATGGCAGAAATAGATCTCCACCTTACATATTCCGACTTCAACCACAGGCCCTACCATCTAGGGTTTCTCAAGTTAAAAATCTGATTGCCATTCTTTTTTGTTTGTTTGTTTGTTAATTTTTTAATAAACATATAATGTATTTTTATCCCCAGAGGTCCAGGTCTGTGAATCACCAGGTTTACACATTTCATAGCACTCACCATAGCACATACCCTCCCCAATGTCCATAACCCCACCACCCTCTCCCAACCCCCCTCCCCCCAGCAACCCGATTGTCATTCTTGACCTTTTCCCTTCCTCTTCTATTCCTCACTGACCCCAATCCAATCATTTAACAAGCCATTTAAATACACCTGGGAAACACCTATTGCAGTGGCTTTCCTTTCTTTCCCACTGACATCATTTTAGCATTATTCCTCATCATCTTAGGATAAACTGTTGCTTTAATTTGGCAAATCATATCAGGTACTATTCTTAGCACCCATGAGATTTTATTTATTTATTTTATCTTCTCATTTTGCAGATGAAGGAAGAAGGTGAAGACATTAAGGCCACTCAATGAAGAGGCCAGGGGTTGACCTCTGGCCAGACTCTGTGCCATCAACCACTATCTGCTGCCTCCTGATTTGTCATCTTGGACTTGACTCCATCTTTTTCCAAATGAATCAAGTGTTCCAATTACTCTAAAGGTCTCCTTCCTCTTGGAACTTCCTAGAGCTTGCACATTTCTGTGTCATTGAACATGCTATTTCCACCCCCCACCTCCAACCTGGAGGTGGGGGGTGGAACCTTCTTTCTTCCTTCTGGCTATCTCCTACACATGCTCCAAGGCCCAGCTCAGATAAAAGCTCTTTCAAAGCTACATATCATGTTTTATCCATATCTCCAATCTCTAGCACAGTATCTGTTTCACAACAAATACCAAATATTTACAAAATAAAAGAAAAGTACTTTCTCCTTCTACTACTTCCAAAGCTACCTTGCAAATATTTTCTAGTGAAAGCAGCTCTATCAGTATCCCATCCATCCTTCCAGGCAACTGAGAGAAGCTGCATATATATATACCAAGGCATATAAAAAAGTGAGCTTCTTTAAAATATATTGACAATATAAGTTGAATATACATATTTTATTGACTATATGAATTCAAAGAGGTGGCATCAAATGTTCTAAAAGCACTAACCACTAAGGTTTATTTATGACCCCAAATTTCTGCTACAGTTTGAAAATAAATCTCTTCTCTTTGGCCTGGTAAAACAAAAAACGTGTTATGACAGAGTGATTTGTTTCAAATAATTCATTCCAGAGTAAAGAAGAAATTCAAAAGATGTTTATGTTGGAAACTTCTATCCCAAGTTCACATTATTTTAACACCATTCCTCTCCCTCTCCCCTGTCCCCTGATACCATAATGGCTGAAGTAAAGACACAATATGGTGCAAGGAGTTAAGGTCATTCTAATTTCTATTTCCCTCATGACTTGCATAAGGCATATGAGAAGATAAATATTTCCTGCAAGCATCATTTTTGTCATCAACGAAAGAGGGAAATACATAGTGTAGAAAAAAAAATCTTTGGCAGGACCATAAAGACTTTATGTTCAGAAACAAAACCTGTTTGTTTATTTCCTGGGCCATTAATTCTCCTAAACCATTAGCAATTGGAAGATAAGGACAAAAGCTGAAGATAAACAAAAAACGTTTAGAACAAGGGGAATGGAGATTTGCACACCAATCAAACTGTGCCCCAGACATGATTATACTATGAACAAAACTCTGTTCAGAGCCTGTGAGGGTTAAAATGATTACTGGTCCCTGCTCCTCAGAAGATGGGAAAAGGTACAATAAAGGTCATTCTTTCCTGTACCTTTTAGAAATATGAAAGTCAAATCCTGCATTTTCTTTGTTAATGTAACATTTTCTACCTCTTGCCTCACCAAATAGGGTAACTGTTCAGGATGAACACCTTTTTATAGGATAGTTCCAGTATCCTGTCCCCAGAGAGTCTTGGTTTTGTCTCTGTAAACTCATAAAGTCAAGGCAGAATTATATGCATTAGCATTCCTTTTGAGGGGTTCTGAGGTATGGTCCTAAGGTATTAATCCCAAACACAGTAGATACATGAGCAAAAACTGCAAACTAAATCTGTACTGAGGGAAGTGAAAAGACCTATTCCTTTGTTAGGTACATACCCAATCAGTCCCGCTGCAGTGCCAGCTCTATATAATAGTGTTTTCTTTTTCCTTCTCCTTTTTTTTTTTATGTGTTATATAGGTACTTAATTTATTTTTTTTATTAAGTTCAGTTAGCCATCATGTAATTTGTCATTAGTTTTTGATGTAGTGTTCAATGATTCATTAGTTGCATATAACACCCAGCGCTCATCACCACATGTGCCCTCCTTGCTCCCATCACCTGGCTACCCCATTCCTCCACCCAATTCCCTTCTGTAACCCTCAGTTTTGTTCCCAGAGTCCAGATTCTTTAGGTCATTTCCTATATGGCTTTGAGGGAAATCAGGAATGTTCTTCTTTTGGGCATCACTTCTCCATGTTAAAGAACAGCTAAAATGGCTGTAGAGGCTGCTCTTGGCTTTCTAAAACCAGAACATCCATTCTAGCATGGTATTCATGGCTATACCCATTGTCTAGAATGCTCCTTCACACCTTTCTACTTCTCACTTCATCTGTTCATCATTATTTAAATCTCAAATTAAAGTCACTGTATTAAAAAAAACAATAATTGTTAACTTTGGCTACACATAAGAATAAACTGGGGAAGCTTCTAAAAACCACTTATTACCAGGCCTATGCTGGACCAATTAAATTTGATTATCTAGGATGGGTATAGATAGCCATAGTTTAAAAAATAGCCCCAGGTGATAATATGTAGAATGTGTTGAGAACTTCTGTTTTAGAGCATAACTCTCTTTATATCTCCATAGGAGTTCTGAGCTACTTGGAACTATTGGCTCACTGTCTCTCTTTGTCATTGTAACATATAATAAAGTGGGAAATTTTGTTCACCAGGAAATTCCAATGTGAAAGAACTCACTTTCCAGTTGGTGTGTGGTACCCTCCCTAGGAGCAAGAGAGGGAAACTGGTGGGTGGGATGCTTCATGGATCTTCTGGCTCCTCTTCTCTAATCAAACCATAAGGGACTATTAAATATAGGAAACAGGGACGCCTGGGTGGCTCAGTGGGTTAAAGCCTCTGCCTTCGGCTCAGGTCATGATCCCAGGGTCCTGGAATTGAGTCCCGCATCGGGCTCTCTGCTCAGCAGGGAGCCTGCTTCTCGGTCTCTCTCTGCCTGCCTCTCTGCCTACTTGTGATCTCTGTCTGTCAAATAAATAAATAAAATCTTTAAAAAAATAAATATAGTAAACAAACTGAAGGTTACTGGAGGGCAGGTGAGAGGGGGTTGGGGGAACTGAGTGATGGGCATTAAAGAGGGCACTTGATGGAATGAGCACTGGGTGTTATATGCAACTGATGAATCACTGAACTCTGCCTCTGAAACTAATAACACACTATATGTTAACTAAATTGAATTAAAAAAAATAAAAATAATTTTTAAGTTTAGTTTTGGTGCTATGTGTGTTTGAAGGTTATTCCATGAAGAAACTGTGTCACATGGATATTAAGTGAATAAATGAATGAAAGAGTGAATGAGGGAGAGAGGGAGTAATTGAGAGATATTTTTACATCTGATTCAACCTCAAGTTTCTACATATAGGCTCTCATCACCATGACTCTTTTAACAAACCTTTTTTTTTTCTTTTCTCACAGATTTTGGCACATGTATCTGCCTATTAAACCTCTCCACTTCGGAGTTTAAAAGACATTTTAGATTTGAAGTTCAAAACTAAAGAGGATTGGAAGCTCAGTTTTGGATGGGTTTATTCGGGTATTTGTCAAGGACTTCCAAAATACTGATTCCCAAGTCTCAATTTTGGCTTCTCAAACAGGCAAGTTCTATCATGAGCTAGGAATGCCAGCCATACAAATGAGCTCAAGACACAGAAGAGAGGCTGGAGTGGATTTTTCTGTAGAGAAATGCAGTGTTATGTAATATGAGGTATACTTCTAGTCCAAGGACTAGCCCTGCAGACTGCCATTGGAATGTGGTCCCTCCTCATGCTACTTCCAAGAAATATCACGTTTAAGAAATGAGTGGCAAATGTAAGCTGAGATAAGGGAATGAGACTGAGGGATGAGGGAAAGAAAATATATGCTACTCTACCTCTGTACTTCCATGCAAGAAAGAACTTGCTGTTCCTTACTTCATTAATCCAGTTAAATAGTTCTCAGAGTCTTCCAAGCGTCAGATGATGGTCTAAGCATTGGGGATGCAGCAGCAAAGAAACAAACAAAAATCCCTGTTCTCATTGATCAAACATTCTAATTGAGGTAGGGAGAAAACAAATGCAACATGCGGCATGACGGAAGTACTGTGGAGGATGCACAGCAGGGCCGAGGGACAGGGGACGTAGGGGGCATTGACATTTTATGTTGGGTTGCCATCATAGACCCAAATGAGAAGGTGATCGTTGAATAAATTTTCAAGGGAAGTGAAGGAGTGAGTTATGTGGACATTTGGCATAAAGTGTAGAAGAAAGGAGAACAGAAAGTGCAGAGGCCCTGAGGCAGGAGTCTTAAAAGCTCTGGAAGGTGTTTGGCTTCTACTCTGAGTGAAATAGGGGGCCTTGGCAGGTTTTAAGTGGAGGGGTAATGTGATCTGACTCACACTGTAATGGGATCACTCTGGCTGTAAAGTTAAGAATTGTCCAAAGTGGGTGGGAGTAGAAAGACCAATGGTGAGGCTGGTGCAATACTGCAGGTAAGAGATGAAAGTAGGGAGATGAAGGTGGTCAGAAGTGTTTAGATGTGGGATACATTTAAAGGTGGAACTGCCAGCATCAGCAGCTGGATTAGACAAAGGGTGTGTGAGAGAGGAGAATCAAGGATGGCTTTGAGGTCTCTGGTTTGGACACCTAAAGTGGAGAAAGCTCTGGTAAGGGCAGGCAATAGCTGGCACTAGATCCCAAGCTGAGTACTTTCCAAATGTCATGGGATATACAATGTGCAAAGAACTTAACAGCCAGCTTAGGCCAACATCTTGACTGAGGAAATGGAGGTCTTAAAAAGGGGGATGTAACTGGGTAGCAGGACAGGCACAGAAACTGGTCCAGAGTAGAGACAACATGCCCCTTTAGGTGAATATAGGGTTAGCAGATGCCACTGTTTTTGGACCACAGAAGCCCAGCAGGCAAAGTGCTTCAGGGAGAGCAAAGACCACATACTTTAGAGGGCTCTGAGTAAGTCTTCTCCAAGTGAAGCTGTCAGCCATGTCCTGAGCTACAATTCCCTTCCTTAAGGCTGACAGTAAAAATGAGTGCATGATAGTGAGATTCTGGGGTGGGAAGGTTGAAGACCTTTAGGTGAAACAATGTATTGGGTGGAATCTCTTCCCAAATCAGAATTACTTGTTGTTACTGTTCCTATTGCAGCTGTTCTAGACAATGGTACTAAAGGACTGAGTGTGGGTGTGTTCTTTCTTGAGACTGACTATAATAATGTCCTCTTTTTAAATATTTTGGACTTCATCACTCCTTGCACATTAACATTCTTTTTTTTTTTTTTAAGATTTTATTTATTTATTTGACAGACAGAGATCACAAGTAGACAGAGAGACAGAGAGAGAGGAGGAAGCAGGCTGTCTGCAGAGCAGAGAGCCCGACGCGGGGCTCAATCCCACGACGCTGGGATCATGACCCAAGCCGAAGGCAGCGGCCTTACCCCGCTGAGCCACCCAGGCGCCCCGCACATTAACATTCTTAAATCTTCTGTTATTGATGACCTCTAACCAACAACAAGCCCTCTCATTTCTACACAGTTGCTTCTTAGCTTGGGTTGGAATCCAACATAGCAGAGGCAAGGAGTAGACATGCTTCACAGGGCTAATTTTCTGTCTTTGAAACTTCCTTCAGTCTTCTCCTGTGGTCTTGCTTTTCAGCCACTCCAACCCCCTGGTCAGGCACAATGCTTTGTCCTGGGTTCTTTGTTGACACAGGACTGACAGTGAGGACATTGAAGCCTTATGGGTGAGGGAGGGTCAATGCTTTATTAAGAAAGTGTCTCCGGGTATCCTTGTCTCCTTGTGTCACCATTCCTTTTTGCAGCCCAATGACTTTCAAGGTCCAAAGCCATCAAGAGGCTTTTCCAGGAAGTGAAAGCAAGCCTATGCAAGCTCAGGATTAGCACACACAAATTTGGCATTCTTGAGATGTTCTTTTGTAACATAACAGGATCTGAGCTGAATTTGCTATAGCTCAACCTTCAGTATCCTAATCTTCAAGGGTCTCAAATGAAGGCAACACAGCAACAAAGAAGAAACACTGGTAGTGGGCTTCAGAGCCATATACTACCATCTTCTTTTGGGGCTTATTGTGACAGATCCTAAGGGAAACCCAGAGAAACTAAAAGTGAAAGTCTAGGTTTTGTTTTGTTTTGTTTTGTTTTAAGATTTATGTATTTGAAAGAGAGAGAGAGAGATCATGTATGGGGGGAGGGGCAGTGGGAGAGAATCTCAAGCAGACGCCCCATTGAGCACAGAGCCCAATTTCAGGGCTGGCTCTCAGGAGCCATAAGATACAGCCTAAGCTGAAATCAAGAGCTGTACACTTAACCTACTGAGCCACTCAGGTGCTCCTGAAAGACTAGGTTTTTAATGAAATATGAAAGTAATAAAGATAGATAATACCAAATGAAAAACATGTAAGTCTACTTAGTAAAGTTCTTTAAGTTCATAAAAGGGATTACCCAGATTTAGGAACAAAGTAAAAAGAAAATGGCTTGTATTAGTAAAGTGATCAAATATGAAAGGGCAATTTAATATTTATAGAGGTTTCTGGGAGAGACTTCTGGATTTCTATTAGTGCTATATTGATATATAGATTTAATGCAATCCCAGAATAGGTAATGATCTTGAAAAAGAACGAGGTTGGAGGATTGATATTTCCCAGTGTTAAAGCTTACTACAAAGCTACAATAATCAAGACAGTGTGGTACGAGCATAAGGACAGATGTATAAACCAACGGAACAGAACCAAGAGTCCAGAAACAATTACATTTATAGCACAATTTGTGTCTCCATTCATTTGTTCATAGATATTTGGGTTGTTTCTGGCTTCTGGATGTTATGAACAAGGCTTCTATGAACATTTTTGTGCAAGTTTTTGTATGAGTAAGTGTTTTCATTTCTCATAAGTAAATACCTAGGAGTGGAATGACTATATCATATAGTATGTTTAACTTATTCTTCATTTTTATGGTTAAAAATACACAACGTAAAATTTACCATTAAATAAATTTTACACAACTTAGGGCACCTGGGTGGCTCAGTTGGTTAAACAACTGCCTTCAGTTCAGGTCATGATCCTGGAGTCCCAGGATCGAGTCCCACATCAGGATCCCAGCTCCAAGGGGAGTCTGCTTCTCCCTCTGACCTTCTCCTCTCTCATGCTCTCTCTCACTGTCTCTCTCTCAAAGAAATAAATAAAATCTTAAAAAAAAATTTTACACAACTTAAAATCTAACCACTTTTATTTTTATTTTTATTTTTTAAAAGATTTTATTTATTTATTTGGCAGACAGAGATCACAAGTAGGCAGAGAGGCAGGCAGAGAGAGAGAGAGGAGGAAGCAGGCTTCCTGTGGAGCACAGAGCCGTATGCCGGGCTCAATCCCAGGATGCTGGGATCATGACCTGAGCCGAAGGCAGAGGCTTTAACCCACTGAGCCACCCAGGCGCCCCAAAATCTAACCACTTTTAAATGCAAGTTCAGCAGTATTAAGTATATTCACATATTATGAAACAGATCTCCAAAACCTCATCTTGTAAATCTCAAACTTTATATCCACTAGACAACTCCCTTTCCCCACTCCCCTCAGTCCCTGGTAACCACTGTTCCACTTTCTGTATCTATGAACTTGATTATTTTAGATAACCAAAATCATTCAGAATTTGTCTTTTTGTGACTGGCTTATCTCACTAACCACAAATCCTCAAGTTTCTTTTATATTACAGCATGGGACAGGATTCTCTTCCTTTTTAAGGCTCACTAATATTCCATTGTGTGTATAGACCACACTTCATTTATCTGTTCATCTGCCTGTGGATATCTGAGTTGCTTCCACTTTTGCTACTGTAAATAGTTCTGTGAACAAGGGTGTGAAAATATCTCTCAGTATTTTAGCTTTTTAAGAAACTGCCAACGTGTTTTCTAGAATGGTTGTACCAAATTACATTCCAACGAACAGTTTATGACAGTTTCTGTTCTCCTACATTCTCATCAACATTTCATATGGTTAGTCTTATTAATTTTAGCTATTCTTATAAGTGTGTAGTGATATTTAACTGTAGTTTTAATTTACACTTCCCTAACGACTAAGGATGTTGAACATTTTTCCATGTTTATTTCTATCTTTGTATCTTCTTTGGAAAGGTTGGGAACCTTTAGGTAAAACAATGGATTGGGTGGAAACTCTTCCCAAATCAGAGCTGCTTATTGTTACTATTCCTGCCACAGCTGTTCCAGACAATCCTACTAAAGGGCTGAGTGTGGGCGTGTTTTCTCTTGACACTGATTGTGATAATGGTCTTCTTTCTAAAGGATTTAGACTTTATTCAAATATTTTATGCATTTTTGCAATTGTTTATTTTTTTATTATTGAGTCTGAGCATTCTTTACGTGTTTTTGATGCAAATCCTTTAGGAGAAACATATTTTAAACATTTTCTTCCAGTTTGTATCTAGTCTGATGATTTTGTTAATGATATCTTTAAAGAGCATAGGTTTTAATTTTTATGAAGTTTAACTTGGCAGTATTTTCTTTTATTGATAAAAATCTTTGTCTAACCCAAGATCACAAACATTTTTCTCCCATGTTTTCTTCTAGAAGTTTTGTACTCTTGTAGGCTTAAACTTTAAGTCTATGATCCATTTGAGTTAACTTGTGCATATTGTACAAACTGTGGATCAAGATTCATATTTCTGCATCTGGATATCCAATTATTCCAGCAGGTTTTGTTGAAAAAAACTACACCTTCTCCATTGAATTGTCTTTGTGACTTTGTTGAAAGTCAGCTGTCCATATGTGAGTAGGTCTGTTTCTAGACTCTCTATTCTGTTCTATTGATCTATCTTTACACTATTGCCACACTATCTTCATACCGTAGCTTTCTAAGTCTTGAAATCAGATAGCACTAGCCCTCCAATTTTCTTCTTTTTTCAAATTTTCTTTGGTTAATCTAGGTCCTTTGCATTTTCATACAAATTTTCAAATCAACTCATTAATTTCTACAAAGACATCTCTTGGAATTTTGTTTAGGATTGTTTTGAGTCTATAGATCATTTTACAGAGAACTGACATCTTTACAATGCTGAATCATCTGATTCATGAATAAGATGTATGTCTTCACTTATTTTGATCTTCTTTAATCTTTCTCCGTTTTTATTTTTATTCAGGTTTTGTTTTGTTTTTTACAGATCTTACACATCTTTTATCAGACTTATTCTTGTGCTTTCATATTTTTGGAATGGTATTTTTAAAAATTTCACTTTCCAATTATTCATTGTTAAGCTGGTCTGGTTTTTAACTTTTAGATTTATCTTATTAGATTTTCCTGTCTCTTTTCTCATAAGCAGCTCAAAGGTGCTTGCATATTTTGAGAGATTTGTTAGCCAAATCATACTTGCACAAGGCTGAGAAAGGAAAGGTTTGCCCTGAGCTACTTCTCATCACCTTGGTATAGACAGAATCCTTACCCTGTATCTTTGGATAAGGAGAAAACTTCTCTGTAGTTATTTTCTGGAACTTCCTGATTCTCTGTCACAGCAAATAAAATCCACAGAGACTAAGGTCCTGGCACAAATGCTACCAGCTTTCTAATCACTTGGCATTGGCCACTGAAGGTCACAGAGCTTCCTGGCAGGAAGTGGGGCACAGACGGCAGGTGGCCCTGTCAGAGCAGCTGGAAGAAAGCTCTATTCATGGCAGATTGTATATCACCAATTCGCTGTGACAGCACCACATACCTGCCAGCCTCAGAGCAGGCTGATTAGGGTAATTTCGGTTTTGTCTTCAAGCATAATCATTAGAGCTGTCAACAGCCTCTGTGATACTGAAACGAAGAATGTCCAGGGAATGACGGAGAAGACTCAATGGGTGCCCAAGCAGGCATGGAAGGCTAAGAAGCTATAGATTCATTTCAGCCCCAGGACAATATGGTTCAGGAATAAGAAAACAAAACCATGTTCAGTGCAGTTCATGGTGCTCAGAGGTGACCTTAGGGGTCCAATAGGTGAGACTCAAGGAGAGTGTCTATTTTCTAAAAGCATCTGAACTACAGACTGTTTAAGAACAGAACAACATTGAGGCTTAATTACTAATGTGCTTGGCACAGTGGCTGCTCACAGAAGTCCCACAGCCCACAGGCTTAGTACAGAGTTTTACAGAAGACATTATTGGTTTTGTGAAACCTTGGATCTGTGATTATAATCCTTATTTTAAGTAGAAAAACTGGAGATGTTAACTTAGTGTGATTTCAGGAGCAACAGAAAGGTGTCCCATGATCTCAGCCTGCTATGTTCATCAATGTCTGATATTTCATGAATTCCTTTGCTTTCTTTTCAGTTACTGACATGCTAACACCTTTGGTGAGAGAGTAAGTCATTAGGCCTTATTAGTCATTTACACGCCAGTGTGAATGAATTTATCAGAAAGGTGGTTTTTTTCCCCTGGTTTTTGGAGAGTATAGTATAAGAGAAATGAAGAAACTGGAAGTGAGTAAAGAAAAGTGAAAGAGGGGACATGGGAAGATGGAGAGGAGAAGGGAGGTGGGGGAAATTGGAGGGGGAGACGAACCATGAGAGACTATGGACTCTGAAAAACAATCTGAGGGTTTTGAAGGGGCAGGGGTTGGGAGGTTGGGTGAGCCTAGTGGTGGGTATTAAGGAGGGCATGTATGGCATGGAACACTGGGTGTGGTACATAAACAATGAATTCTGGTCACTGAAAAGAAATTTAAAAAATAAAATAAAATAAATCAAAATTTAAAAAAAGAGGGCAAAGGCAGGAGAGAGACACTGACTGACTGACTAAAGATACTCCTTCAAATTTCACATGGGGCCAGCTCTGTAAAACTCATACAGAAATACCAAAGGACACTGTCAGAAACTAAAAAGAGAACCCACAGAAAGGGAGAAAGTGTTTGCAAATCATATATCTGATAAGGGTCTAGTATCTGGAATATGTAAAGAACTTTCACAAATTTGAGTTATAAATGGGTAAAAAGATGGGGTGCCTGGGTGACTCAGTCAGTTAAGCATCTGCCTTCAGCTCAGGTAATGATCTCATAGTCCTGGGACAGAACCCCGTGTCGGGCTCCCTCCTCAGCAGGGAGTCTGCTTCTTTCCTCTCCCTCTGCTGCTCCCCCTGCTGTGTATATTCACTCTCTCTGTATCAAATAAATAAATAAAATCTTTTAAAAAAATGAAAATTTAAATGGGCAAAAGGGCTTGAATAGACATTTCTCCAAAGAAGATAACACATGGTCAATAAGCACATGAAAACAATGAACATTGTTAATCATAAAGAAATGCAAGTCAAAAGCACAATAAAATACCACTTTACATCCACTAGGATAGCTATAATAAAAACCACTGGAAATTAACAAAGTTTTGGTAAGCATCCAGAGAAAATGGAACCCTCACACATTGCTGGTTGGAATATAAAACTGTACACCTACTGTTGTTAACAGTTTGGAGGCTCCCCAGAGTTCAACACAGAACTACCATATGACATGGCAATTCTACTCCTAAGTATAGACACAAAAGAAATGAAAACAGATGTTCAAACAAAAATTGGTACATGAATGTTCACAGCAGCACCACAGTACTCAAAAGATCTAAATGCTCCAAATGTTCATCAGCTAATGAACCGATAAATATGGCATATCCATATAATACAGCCAAGAAAAGGAAAGAGGTACCACTAAATGTTACAATATGAATTCACCTTGAAAACATTATGGCAAGTGAAAGAAGCCAGACAAAAGGCTACATTTTATATAACTGCATTTGTATGAAATATCTAGAATAGACAAGTCCATAAAGACGGAAAGCAGATTAGTGGTTGTCAGGGGCTGGTGAAGGGGGCTCCAGCTTAAAGGGGCTTGGAATTTCCTTATGAGTGATGAAAATATTCTGGAACTAGATAGTGGTGATGGTTGCACCACATTGTGAATGTGCTAAAAGCCACTGAATTGCACACTTTCAGATTAGATGGTGTATTTTATGAATATGAATTTTACTTCAATAAAAAAATAAATAAGCCACATTGAAAGTCCATAAACCTTTTGGCTAATTTTAGGCAGAGCCAATCTTCACAAGTGACCACTCACAGTGAGATAATCCTGTGTTGTGAGTGATGTCTAGAGAACACCCCACCAACCCAGCTTCTGCAAAGCCCAGTTAAGCAGCAAAGCTTCAAAAGTGTAACTCTTTTTTATTCTATCTGCTGTCTTGACTGTCAAGCTGCAACATAGGAATTAGAACCAGATTGAAGGAAGATGGGTAAGGGAAACATTTTCAACACAAGAAATGTAAAAGTTCTGAAGTAAAGTCAGAACGTGAGACATCAGAATTTGTGATAGTTGAAGGAAGTGCCAGGAACCGACCTCAATACAGGATAAGCAGGGAGAGCACTGTTGACCACTCCTGAAATCAACGCTTTCTTTTCTGTCATTGCCTCCTCCAAGTCCTCAGGCATTAATATACACTACTTACACAGAATACACAGACACATACATATACATATACAGTATATAATCTGAAAAGATGAGGTTTGTCCAGATATTGGAAAAGGTTCAGTGGTTGATTTCCCCCCTCTGTCCTTTTCTAGTCATGGTTGAGACATTTTGTTTAATTGGGAAAAACAAAATAAAATTCAGTACTGCTGAATCAGAAAGAAAGTTCATTGCAAATGCTTTGACTAAATTTGGTAATGCAGCTAGTGGTTCCATAATTTAATCTCTACCGATAAACCACAGTTAAAGGCACTGCATAAAAGGGTTGTGTTTTTTGCATGAAAACTCATTGGTTGGATCATGATGAGTCAAGGGTCAGATCAGGTTGTATGGATCTCTCTTTTTTCTTTTCCATGGCCTCAAAATGGCATCTTGAAAACAGCAGTAAGTGAGCTTACCACTGAGGCTAGAAGAAAATAAATTTTAGATCTTGATGATAGACTAATGACTGTCTGTCATCTTTATATGTTAAGAAAAGCAGGGGCACCTGGGTGGCTCAGTGGTTTAAGGCCTCTGCCTTCAGCTCGGGTCATGATCCCAAGGTCCTGGGATCGAGCCCCACATCGGGCTCTCTGCTCAGCAGAGAGCCTGCTTCCTCGTCTCTCTGTCTCTGCCTGCCTCTCTGCCTACTTGTGATCTCTCTCTCTGTCAAATGAATAAATAAAATAAAAAATATATATATAAAAAAGAAAAGCATAAATTCCCAGGCAGCAAATGTTAGGTACTCAACATATTTGTGAGATGAATGTTCAGGCTGTGAAGACAGGATGAAAGATGTTGGAAGAAGATGCTGCAAATTCTCCATTAGAGATAAAATTATTTTCCCCCCAAATCAGCCTGCTACTTTAGTCCACTTCTGCCATAAAGACATTTGGAATAGCAGTGGGATCAATTTAAAGTTGAGATTACAAACTGAATTTGATGGAAGTTGAAAAAAGTGGCATGCAAACATTGGTTTAAACATCTATCTGTGTTGGGAAAACTTCCCCTTCAAGTCAATTAAATTATCTTAGACTGCTCCATGTCTTTCTGGAGAAGAAGGTACTTAGAGGGACAATGGAGGTGCTGGATGTGAAGAGTGGGAGCTTTGAGACTTGGAGCTGAGGGATAATAACAAAAATTGATGCACCTGGATTTTCCCCAGAACCCACTGTTTTTAAGTGTCAGATGGAATTGGGGCTCCTTTGGCTATAAACTGTGCTAGTTTGTTGAAAATAGAAATCAGTCCTTCTTCCCTCAGTGTACAATTCATTACCTTCTAGGAGTGTTTCCAACTGTACACATCTCCCTCCCCTATTTCCTGGGTTGTCCCTTAAGCCACAAAAAGCTGCACCCCAGCTTGTTTGACGTCTGTCCTCTCAAGTGTCGATGATGCTGGGTCCCAAGGGAGGTATAGGTTTTGTGATCAAGCTCCATGGCGTGCCCTGGTCCTGCTCTATTAAGGATGTGCAGAATTTCCTTTCTGACTACACAATTCATGATGGGGCCGCAGGCATTCATTTCATTGGCACTAGAGAAGCCAGTGAAGGCAGAGTGAAGAAGGCAGAGTGCTAAGGCTTTTGTCGAACTCGAATCAGAAGCTGATGTGAAAATGGCCCTTAAAAAAGACCAGGAAAGCATGGGAAACCAGTACACTGAGGTGTTCAAGTCCCACAGAACGAAGATGGATTGGGTGTTGAAGCATAGAGGTGGAAACAGTGCCTACACAGCCAATGTTGACTTTGTGTGGCTTCAAGGACTCCTAATTGGATGCACCAAGGAAGAAATTCTTCAGTCTTTCTTGGGGTTGGAAATTGTGCCAAAGAGGATCACATTGCCTGTGGACCCCATGGACAAGATTACAGGGGAAGCCTTTGTGCAGTTTGCCTCACAGGAATTATGTGAGAAGGCCCTAGGGAAGAAGAAGGAGAGAAAAGGGCATAGGTATACTGAAGAGTTCAAGAGCAGTCAGGAAGGAGTTAAATCCTTCTCAGATCACCCTCTGAAGTTCATGTCTGTACAGCGGCTGGGCTTTATGACCACTCTGGCACAGCCAGGAGGTATATTGGCACTGTCAAACAAGTGGGCCTAGAGAGGATGAGGTATGGTGCATATAGTGCAGGCTATGGGGGCTATGAGGAGTACAGCGTCCTCAGTGATGGCTACAGCTTCACCACCATCTATTTGGAAAAGACCTCAGTTACTATCTCTTGGACATGTATGACCACAGATAATGGAGACAGCGGCTTCTCTGTACAGAGTACTACTGGACATTGTGTCCACATGAGAGGGCTGCCATAAAAAGCCACAGAGAACAGCATTTACAATTTCTTCTCTCCATTCAACCCTGTGAGGGTCTATATTGAGATTAGCCCTGTTGGAAGAATGACAGGTAAAGCTGATGTTGAGTTTGCCACTCCTAAAGAAGCTGTGTGTGGCAGCTATATCCAAAGACTGGGCCAACATGCAACACAGATATGTTGACCTTTTCCTGAATTCCACAACTGGGGCCAGCAATGGGGAATACAGCAGCCAGATGATACAAGGCACGGGGGTATCAGCCCAGTACACTTACAGAGGCCTGGAGAGGTAGTTTGTGAGTTGCTGTTATGGGGCTGGCTATGGTAATCAGAACAGCATGAGTGGATATGAATAGTTTTGTAGGAGCATTTGAATTATTACAAACAAATTTTCACAAGCAGCCAACAAGCAGTGAAAAGTAATTATTACTCTAGAGGAAGAAGCTGTGGGACCCATTTTGCACCATAAGTTTGTGAAATCTTATTTAAAAACTACCTCTTCAGTGTTTTCCCATGCAAACGTTCTTCTAGCATGTGATACTGAGTAAACTAAAACTATTTTCAGCTTTTCTCGATTAACATTTTAGTAGTGTACTTCAGAGTGATGTTATCTGATTTAAAGTAGTTTTAAATAAATTAAATGGATCTTTTATGCCACATCAACATGAACACACTGGAAAGATGTGCTTTTTGGGAAACTCAAGTTCCTAGATCCCTAATTCAAAGAGGAACATTTCTCATATTTGTTCATTTTAGTTTATTTTCACTATAAATCTTTTAGTTAAGTTTAAGCTTTTAAAAAATAAGTTAGTTTTGGGTCACCTGGGTGGCTCAGTAGGTTAAAGCCTCTGCCTTTGGCTCAGGTCATGATCCTAGGGTCCTGGGATGGAGCCCCACATCGGGCTCTCTGCTCAGTGGGGAGCCTGCTTTCCCCTCTCTCTCTGCCTGCCTCTCTGCCTACTTGTGATCTCTGTTTGTCAAATAAATAAATAAAATCTTTAAAAGAAATAAGTTAGTTTTGAAAACTGAGATGCATTACTAATACTGTAGGAATTAGTGAGGCCTTGACTTAAAACTTTCTTTGTTGACGAGATTGTCTTAACAAATAGTGTTGGAAAAACTGGACAGCAATATGCAGAATGAAAGGGGACCACTTTCCTATACCATACACAAATGGATTCAAGACCTAAATCTAAGACAGGAATCCATCAAAACCCTAGAGGAGAACACAGGCAGCAATCTCTTTGACCTTGGTCATAGCCACTTTTTGCTGGACATGTCTCCAGAGACAAGGGAAACAAAAAGGCAAAAATGAACTATTGGGACTTCATCAAGATAAAAAGCTTTTACACAGCAAAAGGAATAGTCAAAAAAGCTAAAAGGTAACCTATCGAACAGGGGAATATATTTGCAAATGCCTTATCAGATAAAGGGCTAGTATCTAAAATCTATAAAGAACTTAACAAACTCAATACCCAAACAACAAAAACCCAGTCAAGAAATGGACAGAAGATATGAACAGACATTTCTCCAAAGGAGACATACAAATGGTAGCAGACACAGGACATATGCTCCACATCACTCAGCATCAGGGAAATACAAATCAAGACCACAGTGAGATACCACTTCACACTGATGAGAATGTCTAAAATTAACAAGTCAAGAAACAACAGCTTTGTAATAGAGCTTGAAGTCCGGAATTGTGATGCCACCAACTTTGGCTTTCTTTTTCAATATTCCTTTTGACTATTTGAGGTCTCTTCTGTTCCATAAAAATTTTAGGATTATTTGTTCCATTTCTTTGAAAAAAATGGATGGGATTTTGACAGGGTTGCATTAAATGTGTAGATTGCTTTGGGTAGCATAGACATTTTCACAATATTTGTTCTTCCAATCCATGAGCATGGAATATGGAATATTTTTCCATTTCTTTGTGTCTTCCTCAATTTCTTTCATGAGTACTTTATAGTTTTCTGAGTATAGATTCCTTGCCTCTTTGGTTAGGTTTATCCCTAGGTATCTTATCGTTTTGGGTGCAATTGTAAATGGGGTTGACTCCTTAATTTCTCTTTCTTCTGTCTTGTTGGTGTAAAGAAATGCAACTGATTTCTGTGTGTTGATTTTATATCCTGACTTTGCTGAATTCCTGTACAAGCTCTAGCAGTTCTGGAGTGGAGCCTTTTGGATTTTCCACATATAGTATCATATCATCTGCAAAGAGTGATAGTTTGACTTCTTCTTTGCCGATTTGGATGCCTTTAATTTCTTTCTGTTGTCTAATTGTTGAGGCTAGGACTTCTAGTACTATGTTGAATAGCAGTGGTGATAATGGACATCCCTGCCATGTTCCTGACCTTAGCGGAAAAGCTTTCAGTTTTTCTCTATTGAGAATGGTATTTGCGGTGGGATTTTCATAGATGGCTTTGATAATATTGAGGTATGTGCCCTCTATCCCTACACTTTGAAGCGTTTTGATCAGGAAGGGATGCTGTACTTTGTCAAATGCTTTTTCAGCAACTATTGAGAGTATCATATGATTCTTGTTCTTTCTTTTATTAATGTATTGTATCACATTGATTGATTTGCGGATGTTGAACCAACCCTGCTGCCCTGGAATAAATCCCACTTGGTCGTGGTGAATAATCCTTTCAATGTACTGTTGGATCCTATTGGCTAGTATTTTGGTGAGAATTTTTGCATCTTTATTCATTAAGGATATTGGTCTGTAATTCTCTTTTTTGATGGGATCCTTGTCTGGTTTGGGGATCAAGGTGATGCTGGCCTCATAAAATGAGTTTGGAAGTTTTCCTTCCATTTCTATTTTTTGGAACAGTTTCAGGAGAATAGGAATTAATTCTTCTTAAATGTTTGGTAGAATTCCCCTGGGAAGCCATCTGGCCCTGGGCTTTTGTTTGTTGGGAGATTTTTGATGACTGTTTCCATCTCCTTACTGGTCATGGGTCTGTTCAGGTTTTTTATTTCTTCCTGGTTCAGTTGTGGTACTTTTTATGTCTCTAGGAATGCATCCATTTCTTCCAGATTGTCAAATTTGTTGGCGTAGAGTTGCTCATAGTATGTTCTTATAATTGTTTGTATTTCTTTGGTGTTGGTTGTGATCTCTCCTCTTTCATTTATGATTTTATTTATTTGGGTCCTTTCTCTTTTCTTTTGGGTAAGTCTGGCCAGGGGTTTATCAATCTTATTAATTCTTTCAAAGAACCAGCTCCTAGTTTCGTTGATATGTTCTATTGTTTTGGGGGTTTCTATTTCATTGATTTCTGCTCTGATCTTTATTATTTCTCTTTTTCTGCTGGGTTTAGGCATTCTTTGTTGTTCTTTCTCCAGCTCCTTTAGGTGTAGGGTTAGGTTGTGTATTTCAGACCTTTCTTGTTTCTTGAGGAAGGCTTGTACCACTATATATAGTCCTCTTAGGACTGCCTTTGCTGTGTCCCACAGATTTTGAACCTTTTTTTTTTTCATTATCATTTGTTTCCATGAATGTTTTCAATTCTTCTTTAATTTCCTGGTTGACCCATTCATTCTTTAGAAGGATGCTCTTTAGTTTCCATGTATTTGGATTCTTTCCAAATTTCCTCTTATTGAGTTCTAGCTTCAGAGCATTGTGGTCAGAAAATATGCAGGGAATGATCCCAATCTTTTGATACCAGTTGAGACCTGATTTATGACCCAGGATGTGATTTATTCTGGAGAATGTTCCACGTGCACTAGAGAAGAATGTGTATTCTGTTGCTTTGGGATGGAATGTTCTGAATATATCTGTGATGTCCATCTGGTCCAGTGTGTTATTTAAGGCCTTTAATTCCTTGTTGATCTTTTGTTTGGATGATCGTCCATTTCAGTGAGGGGAGTGTTAAAGTCCCCTACTGTTATTGTAATACTGTCAATGTGTTTCTTTGATTTTATTATTAATTGGATTATGTAGTTGGCTGCTCCCATGTCAGGGACATAGATATTTAAAATTGTTAGATCTTCTTGTTGGACAGACCCTTTGAGTATGATATAGTGTCCTTCCTCATCTCTTATTATAGTCTTTGGCTTAAAATCTAATTGATCTAATATAAGGATTGCCACTCCAGCTTTCTTTTATGTCCATTAGCATGGTAAATTGTTTTCCACCACCTCACTTTCAATCTGGACGTGTCTTTGGGTCTAAAATGAGTTTCTTGTAGACAGTATATTGATGGGTTTTGTTTTTTAATTCATTCTGATACCCTGTGTCTTTTGATTGGGACACTTAGCTCATTTACATTCAGGGCAACTATTGGGAGATATGAACTTAGTGCCATTGTATTGCCTGTAAGGTGACTGTTACTGTATATTGTCTCTGTTCCTTTCTGATCTACTACTTTTAGGCTCTCTCTTTGCCTAGAGAACCGCTTTCAGTATTTCCTGTAGAGCTTGTTTGGTGTTTGCAAATTCTTTCAGTTTTTGTTTGTCCTGGAAGTTTTTTATCTCTCCTTCTATTTTCAATGATAGCCTAGCTGGATATAGTATTCTTGGCTGCATGATTTTCTCGTTTAGTGCTCTGAATATATCATGCCAGTTCTTTCTGGCCTGCCAGGTCTCTGTGGATAAGTCCGCTGCCAATCTAATATTTTTACCATTGTATGTTATAGACTTCTTGCCCTGGGCTGCTTTCAGGATTTTGTCTTTGTCGCCAAGACTTGTAAATTTTACTATTAGTTGATGGGGTGTGGACCTATTCTTATTGATTTTGAGGGGGATTCTCTGCACCTCCTAGATTTTGATGCTTTTCCCCTTTGCCATATTAGGGAAATTCCCTACAATAATTCTCTCCAATATACCTTGTGCTCCCTTCTCTCTTTCTTCTTCTTCTGGAATCCCAATTATTCTAATGTTGTTTTGTCTTATGGTGTCACTTATCTCTCAAATTCTCCCTTCGTGGTCCACTGTTGTTTGTCTCTGTTTTGCTCAGCTTCTTTGTTCTCTGTCATTTGGTCTTCTATATCACTAATTCTTTCTTCTGCCTCATTTATCCTAGCAGTAAGAGCCTCCATTTTTTGTACTGCACCTCATTAATAGCTTTTTTTATTTCAACTTGGTTAGATTTTAGTTCTTTTATTTCTCTAGACAGGGCTTTTATCTCTTTGGAGAGGGTTTCTCTAATATCTTCCATGCCTTTTTGAGCCCGGCTAGAACCTTGAGAATCGTCATCCTGAATTCCAGATCTGACATATTACCAATGTCCATATTGATTAGGCCCCTGGCCGTCGGTACTGCCTCTTGTTCTTTTTTTTGTGATGAGTTTTTCTGCCTTGTCATTTTGTCCAGGTAAGAATATATGAAGGAGCAAATAAAATACTAATAGAGTGGCAAAGACCCCAGGAGAATGTGCTTCAACCAAATCAGAAGCAACCCCAAATCGTGGCGGGGAGAAAGGGGATAAAAAAAAGTTCAGGAAAAAAAAATTTAAAAAAATAAAACAAATAAAGAAAAAATATAAAGAAGAAAAAAAATATATATATATATTAGACTGGTGACTAGAACAGGGTCACCCACTTAATTTTAGGAGTAATTTGGTCTCTTAGAAGAAACTACCTCCCAAAATTTTAAAGAATGAAAAACATATATAAGGGTAAACACAATGAAGGGATGGAATATGCCTATAAAGATGAAAAAAATTTTTTTTAATTTCTAAAAAAGGAGTTGATAAAGTAAGTTGGTTGGGAGAATAAAGAAAAAGAAAGTGGACAGAATTTGCTTGGGCTGGAGACTAGAACAAGCCCGGAGCTAGATTTAGGGTATATTTTGATCTATTAGTAGAAGTTGTACCCCAAATTTTTTAGAAGAAAAAGCCCTATGTATATACCAAAAATAAAGTTAGATACAATGAAGTATAAAATATGAGTATAAAAATGAAGATTCAAAAAAGATCTTTATTATTATTTTTTTTAATGAAAGGTATTGTTAAGATAGACTAGTTAAACATTAAAAGAAGAAAGGGCAAAAGTTAAAAAAAAATTTAGCAGAAGAAAAAAATAAAATTAAAAAAAATTAATTAACTGCAAGACTAAAGAATCATGGGGAGAAAGCCATGAATTCCATGCTTTGCTTTCTCGTCCTCTGGAATTCCGCTGTTCTCCTTGGTAAGTGAACTTGGTCTTGGCTGGATTTCTTGTTGATCTTCTGGGGGAGGGGCTTGTAGTGATTCTCAAGTGTCTTTGCCTGAGGCGCAATTACGCGCCCTTACCAGGGGCCAGGCTAAGTAATCCGTTCAGGTTTGCTTTTGGGAGGAGCTTTGTTCTTGAGCACTTTCCGTAGAGTTCTGGAGGACAGGAATGAAAATGGTGGCCTCCCAATCTCTGGTCTGGAGGAGCCGAGAGCTTGGGGCCCTGCTCCTCAGTGCGCCCTCAGAGAAAAGCACTCAATCACTCTCGTCTCCCTGGCCTCTGGCCGTGCTCCGAGCTCACCCAGCCTGTGACCAAGCGTCTCTGTCTCTGGCACACAGCTCCGCCTGGAGTCTCCGAACCCCACGGATCCTTGAGCTCTTCCAGGGAGTGTCTCCCCAGATCTTGTGCAGACCCCACTCACAGAGCAGTGGTGCCACGGATTTCAGTTCAAGTAACCCCGAGTTGAGAGCTCACTCCTCGGCTCTGTCTCTGTAGCCAGCTTCCCCTCTCTAATACCTGCGAGCTCTGCAACATCAGACAACCCCGATCCTTCTGTGACCCCGCGGGACCTGGGGCCACGCTGACCCACGTGGGCTTCACACCAGTTTAACCTCTGGAGCAATGTCCCTCAGTGGAGCAGACTTTTAAAAGTCCTGATTTTGTGCTCCATTGTTCCGCCACTTGCCGGGAGCCGGCCCCTCCCCCTGGGGTCTATCTTCCCGTCGTGTTGGATTCACTTCTCCGCTGGTCCTACCTTTCAGAAAGTGGTCGATTTTCTGTTTCTAGAATTGGTGCTTTTCTTCTCTTCGATCTCCTGTTGGATTTGTCAGTGTTCGCAATGGTTTGATAAGCTATCTAGCTGATCTCCTGCTACCTGATGTCATCTCAGCCTGCTACTTTTCCGCCATCTTGACTCCTCCCCTTCATGAATCTATTTTTAATATACTATAATAGCTCTTCTGTTTACTTAATAGTAAGTACTGTTTACTTAATGGTAAGTAAGTACTTAAAGTCTTAAAGTACTTAAAGTCCTTAACCTATTTCTAACCATAGAATTAAAGACATCGGTTAGATGGAAAAAGGTAATTTTGTAAAAGAAAAAATACTTTCGAGGAGAATTAGAATGTTTACTTCACCTGTCTATATTTAAGGCCCAGTAATTATTCATTTAGTAGTATTTCAGCTATGCTACATATTAAGAATAGCTAACACAAAGCAAGGGAATGCCTGTCATCAAAACAGACAACCCCTAATGTACCAATGAATTACAGGAGCTTGTTCAGGCCTTAAGCTAAACCAGGTACTCAAATTTACAATTGACAATTAACTTACAAGTGTTATATTAGTTTCAGATGTGCAATATAATGATGCAACTGTTCTACTGGTACTTTTTAGGATAGTGTTTATAGTATTATTGATACATTCTCCATGTTCCACATCTCTTTAAATTGCTTGTATCTAAGCAACTTAATACACTGTATGTATGTTTCATTTTAAAATATATGTGTGTTAGAGGCAGATTGGCCCTTTGAATACTGCAAACTGGCCCCATTTCTGCACATCTTTTCTTGCAGTGCCGTGTGCATAAACTGATTTGCAGACTCACAAGCTGCCTACCATATACAGGCCTGGTCTCCTTGTTTTGTTTTAGATTCAAAATTCCCAACAGGAAAGTAACCATTACAGTAACCAATCTCAGAGGCTTGTTTGCTTTGCTTTATAAATTCCTAACCTTATCCTGATGTAGCAGAAAAGTATGCAAGGCTCAGGTTAGGTCAACACCAGAGTCAAGGTTAACTACGAGAGAGTGACATGGGAAAGAGCCCAACCAGTCAAACATTAAAACATCAATAGACAACTTAGACCAACATTAACAGTAGCCATCACCTCAGTGCATGTGCACTTAGTATATTTTGTTCATAGAATCTAAGACTCTTAATGTCTGTTTTTCCCTTTTGCTATACAGAGGGGATTTCACTGCTCTTAAAGAGCTGTAGCTACACCCAGGGACAATTCTGTTCTTGGGCTCTGGAACAGCTCATAAATTACATCTTCAGCATTATAGATTACAACAGTTAACAAAATGACTTCCTATTCCTGTGGGCAGCTGACACAGGAATGGCTACTTACAGAAGGGATTAAGTGTGAAACTTGCTATAGACACAGAGCAACAGTGAGTTCATGAGCTTTTTTGTTTACATTTGGAGTTTTGCTTATTTGGGCTCTATCAGTTCATACATCTGAGAAAAATACAGCCCCTTGCTTATGTCACCAAGGTTAACTATAGAAGAGAGAGATGAGGGCAAGCTTAGGGACCACAGTCTCTCTGGCCATATTTCTATCTGCCAGAGCCACTCTGCTATTCCAAGTCTACTCCTGTGCTTGAACAAATACCTCTACATGTGGGATGAAGTCTTATGAGAACACATTTGGCTTCACTTCAATACAGATTTTCGGCTTAGAGTCTGTCAGGTTAACTTAACCTCAGAGGATTCCAGTGCTCCCAAAGTAGGAAAAAACGTTTATAATAAAATAATCTGGAGAACCACTGGACTGAACAAAATGGCAAATATTTTCTTTATTGAAGAGCCATTAATAAATACGCTAGTATCCACTGTGATTCTTCAAGAGTAGATGATCATCTTTCAAAAATATCTGACCTTGCAAGACTTTTCTTTATTCAGAGGATCTCTAAAAATGTCACATTTTCCAAGGAACCAAGCCAGTCAAATTTTAATAGAAAGCTTGTTTCAGTGATTCATATTCACTCTAGCACAAATCAGAACCTTGATTTTGCTGAATTGGTTAAATTCCATGACTGATTCATAGCCAGTTCTAGCATCCTATCACACAAGGCTGTCATCAGTCTAGGCGATAAGGTGCACACATGAGCTTGTTAAAATCTAAAGCTCATAAGACAACCTCAGAAGACTTATCTATTATCTGATTATTAAGAGCAAAACTGAGGATTCATGGGAGAAAGAGAAATCTGTGGGAAAGCATAGCCAATGCCATGGTGACAAACTCCTTGAAATATTAAGAGTGGAACTCTTATTTCCTGTCTTCCCTAAAGAGCTGCTTATGAATCTGTCACCCAGGCATTTACTTAAGTTTTTGTGCCACACTTCAGGGATATGATAGAATTACTACTATAGTGTTAAAAAATTATTCTTCTACTTGAATAAAAATGACATTACTAAATCTTCAAGAGATACTAAAATATTACGGTTACTGTTTTCTGGTTTAAAGAGGTTCAAATTAGAAGAGAAAAATGAATCAGGATGCCTCCTGATTAGACCCTGGTATGGCAAGGCTTTTTAATGGCAGGCTTAGAGGCTGCTTCCTCTTCTGCATCCACTGGGCTGGAGGAGAAAAAAGGTAATAGAAGGATGGGACAACTCACCAGTCTAACCAGGTCAGGCCAATTCTAGCCATAGGTCAGCTGAATCAGAACTGTCAACTTAAAGGGTCATGGTGTGCATACTTTTGTCAATTTTATCAACTCAGTTATCTTCCTTTGAGAGGATCTAGAGCCACCTATATCTGAAATTTAGAACTGGAAGATATTTAGTCATCATTTTTTGCAAACTCATATTAGAAAGTAGAAGACTGAAGCCTAGAAAGTTTTATGAGATACCCTAAGAGTGGCTTCTGGGAAAAAGTACAGTATCATTGAAAAATCAAACATTCCATGTGTTTTTCCACCATAACAAACATATTTCTCTTTTTAAAAATATTTATTTATTTATTTATTTATTTGAGAGAGAGAGAGAGAGAGGGAGAGTGAGTGAGCAGGGGAGTGGGACAGAGGAAGAGGGAGAGGAGAGCCTCTCAAGCACACTCCCCGCTCCCCGCTGGGGCTGGATGTCATGACCTAGAGATCATGACCTGAGCTGAAACCAAGAGTCAGAGGCTTAATCAACTAAGTCACCCAGGCACCTCTCTGATGGCAGAACACAGCTCTATAGATTTCCTATGTGTTTTCAAAACTAAGACAAACCTATGTGCTTACTACAAATCATCTTACTTTAAAAATCAGAGAATGGCTAGATGAAGAAAAAAATATGAAAAGATATAAGGAGTATCTTTGGCCAGAGATGCAAACAATACAGGAAAAAGCTGGCAGTAATACTCTGATCTGTATACAGACACAATAGCTTCCTACTGAAAGTAGATGTTCCTTCCAAATGAATGTCTCTCAGACACTTGCGTTACACAGTGATGCACCAGTCCAGAGCAATCTGTCTTCATAATAATCTCCCTCCATTGAGACTTCTGCTTCTGGTCAGGATGTGGAAGGATGCTAAAGACTATTCCTTCTTTGGTAAGAATAAAAAAGTCCCAGAGAAAATAAAAATTATATTTTTCTACAGGGCAGGGGAAGGGGGTTGCATGCAATGAAGCTATTATGAACCTAACTCCAAGGGAAATAAGTTTTTAATAGGTAAGTAGAGAGTTGTGACAGGTTCTATATGTGGGGGCACCTGGTCTAAGTACAGAAAGAAATGGGGTACAGATGGAGAGACCTTTCAGGGATGGAGGGAAAATGGCCAAACTTTGTAAAACAATGTATTCTGACTAGAGTGTCTGGAGTCTAGAAGAACCCCAAAAGCAGGAACAGAACATTGGACCAACAATTCTTCTTCTGATACTTCCACAATCCACCATGAGGTTTGCTGAGAAAAACAGCAGTTGGGGGAGTGACTAGTAAGTAGAGAGTAACTGTACAACTCTGCACATTCTAGTTCCCTGCCAGAGTTTCATCCAAAGGTAAGCAAGCTAAAAATACCTGAAATTTCAGCTAATCCTCACCCAGCTCAACTACTGACAAGATCAAATAGTAATTTGGGATGATGGAGGTGGGGTTAAACACAGGTTAACTTGATATAGTTAAAGTGTGAGCCAACATAAGTACATTCATATACATGTCCAAAAATCAAAATTATATTACATGTAAGAAGGTGAAACAAAACAAAACAAAAAACCAAATTACATCTAAGAAAAAAAACAGTCATTAGAAACAGATTTGATGACAGTTATTGGAATAGGAAAACAAGGACTTTAAAACAACTGTTATAAATATATTAAATCACTAACTGAAAAGGTGATTATGTTGAATAAAAAAATGGATAAAAATAAAAACTCTAAAAAAGAACAAAGTGGAATTCTAGAGCCAAAAATCTAGAATCTTTGAAGGTTAAAAATCATTGGGTGAAATTAACACTAAATGGGAAAGTGGTCAAAAGAAATTATTCAAAGTAAAAATAAAAGAAGAAAAAATTAAGGAAAAAAAGGAAGGTCAATAATGTGTGGGATAACACCAAGAGTTCTACAAACAATTAGAGTCCCTGTAAGAGTAGAGAAAAATAATTGAGCAAGAAGAGTATTTGAGGAAATAAGGCTAAAAGTTTTTAAATTTTTGAATATTATCCACCCACAGATTTAAGAATGGGGGTCTCTAATGGATGATGCAAAGAAAATCTCTAATGGATGATGCAACAAAAACTTTAACTAGCATATTATATAGTCAAATTTCTGAAAACCATGGAGAAAATTTAGAAAGCATTCAGAAAAGAAAAAAAGGCACATTACATACAGGGTAATAGCAATGTAAATGATAGTTAACTTCTCATTACAAACAATGCAACTCAGAATACAATAAAATAATATCTGTAAAGTGCTAAAAAGAAGAAATAAAATAAAACCTGTCAATCCAGTATTTTATATCCAAGAATAGATCATTTAAACATGATAGTGAAATTGAAGGTACTTTGGAATACACGAAATCTCAGATAGCTTGTCACAGTACACTTGCATTATAAAAACATACTAATGAAAGGTCTTTAGGCCAAGAAATGATACCAAATGAAAATTTAGATCTATAGAAAGGAAAAAAAAAGACAAATGATTTTAAGAGCAAATACAAATGATATCCTTTTTTTCTCTTTATTTGAAAGGCAACTTTCAAATTTTAAAAAATTTCAAATTTTAAAAATGCATCATGGGGTTTATAAAATAGGTAGAAGTTAAATGTATGACAAGAATAATAAAAAACAGGAAGGATAAGTGGAAGTATACTGTTGTAAATTCTTATATGCAAAGTAACATAATATTAATTCAAGGCAGACAGAGAGGCAGATATTATTTTTTTCCATTACATATATATGAAAGCTGAAGCTCAAAGAGGATTTTCTAGTTGACCAAATTAATAAAGAGAGTTAGTGGCTGGGGCGCCTGGGTGGCTCAGGGGGTTAAGCCTCTGCCTTTGGCTCAGGTCATGGTCTCAGGGTCCTGGGACCAAACCCTACATCGGGCTCTCTGCTCAGCAGGGAGCCTGCTTCCTCCTCTCCCTCTGCCTGCCTCTCTGCCTGCTTGTGATCTCTGTCTGTCAAATAAATAAATAAAATCTTAAAAAAAATAATAAAGAGAGTTAGTGGCCAAGTGTAGCCTAGGAACCAGGTTTGCAGACCCTGGCCTATTGCTTTTAAAGTAAAGCTGGGATTAAGCTTGGATACCTGTTAGTTAACCCAAGGCTTTACATAACTAAAAGAATCTTTTTTCTTAGTCTGCAAGGTTTTTTTCTATAATAGTTCATTTTATTTATCTAAGATTCCTCTTCTTTCCCTATGGTTGGCATATTATTTATAAAATGTATAAAGAAAAAGGAACTACACATAGTTCTGTTTCTTTTCCACTTCCTTTCTCTGCTTGGTTTCTCTTCAAAGCAATTTAACTTCCCTCACTAAGTCTGGTTAATCTAATCTAAGATTTCCTATATCAATCAAGAATAAATGAAAACAATAATGTAGGCATAGGAAAAATTAGGCATAGGGTCTTTAGAAGAAATAAAGCTTAAATAAAAATAAAAAAAATTAAAAAAAGAAGAATATTCAAACAGATGCTGTAAAAAGATAATGAAAGCCCATTAAGAATAAGAAAATTGTGTCCCTTCATGTTTCATTGTAATAATGAGCTTTTCATCTCTTGTTTTGGATATAGTGTATCTTGACAATGATAGGGGATTATGTCATCCTATCTCATCAAGTCAGAGTTTAGCATAAAACAGGATGACCTTCAGTAATCAATGGCAGAGTATGAATAAACATCAAGTTTACTCCATCCCTGCCGCTATTCCAGATGCTCTCTGCCTATTAGCAAAGAACACTCCATCCAATAGCCCATTTCCAAAACAAAGAATATGGTAGAACCATTCTTACTAGTTCTCAGCTCTGCATGAGCTAAGAGGAGTCCTTTGACACCTAGGCTGCAGCAAGAAAAGTCTACTGGGATCTCTAGTCCACCCATATTAAATTGTACCTTGACATAAAGAGGGCTTCCAGGGCAGAACAAGTGTAAATAGCTGCTCCACAGACTTGATTGAAAGCAGCTTCATTTTTGTTTGGCATACAGTGCAACATCATTGTGGGTCATTTAGAGCCTGGGCAGACTTGCAGACAGATCAGTCCTCCTAGTTGGGCTAATATAAGAATGTATAAGGCCATGGGGAGTGGGGTAGGGGGAATATTTCAAATGTATCAATGAATTGCACCTAAGAACTGGTGTTGAGGTGAGTCTTATGCCCATGGGAAGGGGCTAGAGAGAGTTCCTAGTTCACCTTGATTTAAGAATCAGAGCATGATTCAAAAAGAGCTATGGTAGAGTAGCCAAATTCATAGAAACAGGAAATAGAATGGTGGTTGCCAAGGACTCAGGGAAAGGAAATGGGGAGTTATTATTTAATGGGGATGAAGTTTTAGCTTGGGAAGATGAAAAAATTCTGGAGATGGATGGGAGCAATAGTTGCCCAAGAATGCAAATGAACTAAATGCCACTGAACTGGACATTTCAAAATAGTTTAAAAGGTAGACTTTATGTTGTGTATATTTTACCACCATTTTTTAAAAAAAGAAAAACCATGTGAGTGAGTTAATTAGCTGTTGGCCCCAATCTGTTTGGAAAAATTCATATGTCAATATTGCTTTTAGCATCTGGCATACCTTATATATTCCCCCAGTGCATCACTCAGATTTTCTCAGCCACCATCAATATAGAGAACCCACATCTGTTTGAGAGGGGAGAAGGTAAGACTGGGAGATCAAAGGATCCAATAATAAAACAAATTTGAAAGTAGTATTAATATTCTGTGTCAGACATTATACTACCATTTTATCTATAGTTTATTCAACCCAGGACTGTGCAGACACCTATTAGTCTGATTTTAAGAAGAATTTGCCCATGATACCTGAAGCCCTTACAATTAACCTGATTAATGTGCTTCAGGAGTAGCTGGTGTGTGTTGGTGAGACTTTGGGTCAGCTGATTATGAAAAAGGTATTAAAAGTGTAGCTCATTTTCTCAAACTTTGAAGCATAAGGATCTTTTAAAAAGAATAAAACTTTTCTCTTACCCCTGAGAATAAATCCATAGACCCTAGTTTGAGAAACATTGATTTAAGCAACTGAAGCCTTCTTTTAAAAAACTGCTGTGCAATTGCAAATTACCACTGCAGAAGGGAAGTTTTGTCAAGCTGATAAGGATATAATTTTAAATTGTCATTATAATTAAAACACCAAATTTAATTTAAACATTTTTTTAAATAACTCATGGGCACCCCACCCCAACCATGTTCAAGAACATGTGCAAGGACCTACCTCTATTTAAGAAAGACTTCTCCTAAAAAGTTTTGGGAGTTTCTGACAGACATGGCTGATGGGGGAAAAAAGCAGAGAAATAAGCAAAAGGTTTTGGGGGCGATGGTGATTCTCAACAAAAGCAAATTATTTTAAAAATGAATGTACGTCCTGAAGTGGGAAGTAGGGCAAGGAAGTAGATACATGTATAGAGAGAGGGTGAAATAATTTTTGAGTTTATTTTCAGTAGATCATGGATGGCTTGATTTAGCACATGCCACTGTTTTACAAAATGGTGCCACTGAAAATATTCTTTAGCAATAAGACTTGGGGTGTGTCCATCTAAGCACCTCCATTCTTCTCAAGCAATTTGATTTATGATGACTTATTTTGGAAATTGAGAGAAAACTGCCTTGTGATTATTTATATGAGCTGATTTTGTTTTCCCCTTGGGCTGCACAGCGTCAGCCATTTAATGCCTGCTGGGTCCATGGGCAGGTTTTTTTTTTTCCCCCTTTCCCCTCTTGTGGGTCCTACAATAGAAATAATTATTTTTTAAAATGGAAAGGAACCCACTCCCTTTTCATAATCTCAGCTACAGATCGGCTTTTGATTTTGTGTGCTTCATTTTGTTCCATGAAGGATAATTTGGAGGTTTGAATAATTAACCCAAGACTCATAGGAGGCTGTCTTTCGAAGGCGGGCAATTTTGCTGTAGTTGAGTCGGCTGCTGTCAAGCATTAACTTCTTAATAATAAAGCCTTTCAGACCCTCAACTATCTACACAAAGATGCACTTGAAGCTAGTGGCTTGGCAGAGTGTAAGCGGACTACTTCTATTCTTTCCTTGAACAAAATAGTCCTCTTGATCTCTGGGTTGGAGCTATTTTTATTTTAGTTCAGTTCTTTTTTGTTTTTTAACTTGGTGGGCAAGTCTTTGACTTATATTTTGATCCACTGCTTAATCTGTTGCCTTTTTTCAAAAAGACCTGCAAAAAGACACCTTTTCCAATATGCCAGTGACTAGCTCCCCCTTTCAGTATATTTAGAATCCTCTCTTTTTAGAAGAGCAGTGACTCAACTCCTGAACTAAATAAGAGTTTGCTCCTCTGATCACAGTACACTTCCTGCTATTAACATGAAATGGCTCTGGTGCAGCACTGGGGACAATCACACCTACAATTAACAACCAAATTAGGATGTATCTTTTCTTGGCAAACAGATCCACCAGAAATTTGAGGACAGCTGCTGCCCTCCCTCCCATTCCCATTCTCCTTTTAAGGCCCCCTCTCAAGCTCTTCCCAAAGAAGTGAACCAGAATTTTTTGTGTTCTATTCCATAAATCAGTGTATTTTAACTGATTTGGCAAATACCTACTGAGCGCTTACTATGTAACACTGGGGCAGGCAGTGGTCTTTTATTCACTTGTCATCAGGGCTACTGTGCCTGGAACCTCTGAGCTTCAAAAAGGATTATGAAAATAAATCTAGTATATGTATATTATAATGTATATAGTAATTATTTACATACATATATATTACAAGATTAATAAAGTTAATTAAATGTCCACCAGCAACATCAACCTAAAACTGCAGACATTTAAAAATCCCATTACATTCAAAAGCAGTTTATAGGTAGATTTTTCTCACTTTTTTTTAAAGATTTTATTTATTTATTTATTTATTTGAGCGAGAGATACAGAGAGAGAGAGGGAGAGAAAAAAGTAGAGTCTGCTCCAAGCTCAGAGCCGTATGTGGGGTTTGATCTCATGACCCTGAGATGGTGACCTGAGCCAAAATCAGGATGTGAATGCTTAACCGACTGAGCCACCCCGCCACCCCTACATTTTTCTCACTTTTCAAATATTCCCAAATACTCTACTTGTAAGGAATACTAGTTTTTCATGGCCAAATAATTTCATAAGCATATTTATTTTATTTTAAAAACTATTTCAAAAATTTAAAAAAAATCATAGTTACTGTGAGATGTATAGGTATCAAATTGCTTACTTTGATAAAGGCCCCTGAAGGCTTTAAAGCAAACCAGTGAGAGCAGATGAGATGTTCAGGGGTGTCAAAGAGGAGGCCTCTGCCATTCAGAAATTTACAACCCAGGTGGACAGGCATGGCTGGTGCACTAGTAAAGTAAAGACAAAGTGTGTGTTCTACTTGAGGTTCTAGCACTGATGCCCTTTGGCATATTTGAAGACAACTCTCATGTCAGCCCGAAAGGCTTTTCTTTTCTACTGCTTTCTGTTTCTTACATAATCTCATTCTCATTACTTCCTCTTGATCATACCCTAGCTTGTCTCTCATATAATTTGGTGCCCAAAAAGGAAAACCACACTCCAGATGTGGTAGAAACAAGTACAAAGGATGTGGGAGTCTTGCCACCTCACTAGAGTTTTATTCTTTTTTTTTTTTTTAAGATTTTTTTTTTTTATTTATTTGACAGAGAGAGATCACAAGTAGGCAGAGAGGCAGGCAGAGAGAGAGGGGAGGAAGCAGGCTCCCTGCTGAGCAGAGAGCCCGATGCGGGACTCGATCCCAGGACCCTGAGATCATGACCTGAGCCGAAGGCAGCGGCTTAACCCACTGAGCCACCCAGGCGCCCCAGTTTTATTCTTTTTTTTTAAGATTTTATTTATTTATTAGTTAGAGAGAGAGAGAGAGAGAGCGAGCACAGGCAGGCAGAGGCAGAGGGAGAAGCAGGCTCCCTGCCGAGCAAGGAGCCCGATGTGGGACTCGATCCCAAGACGCTGGGATCATGACCTGAGGCGAAGGCAGCTGCTTAACCAACGGAGCCACCCAGGCGTCCCTAGAGTTTTATTCTTATATTAATTCAGCTGCAGGGTGTTTTGCATGAATACTGGGTGGTCCTCAACCAAAACACAACAGCCCCCAGGTCTTCTTCACATCAGTGGTGCCAAGCAGATTACCCTCAACAGGTATTTGTAAAGGTGGCTTTCTAAACGTTTTTGCATTTATATTTGCTAAATGTAGTTCTATAATTCTCCATTCCCCTCAAAAACCAAACCTTGATTTTGTTATCTGGTATAGTTATTTTCCCTCTCAGCTTGGTGACAGCTTAAATTTGATAAGCTTGCCTTCTATATTGGAGAAGGCAGAGATGATCTAGTGTAGAATAAGGGATTGTACCCTAGGGACCACCCCAAAATTTGCCAGTCCCTGTGGTTAGCTTGTTCCATCAGCTACAAAATTCAACAATGGTACAATTCTCTATTTTGCCAAAAATTATTTAACGCTTTACTGAAATAACAACATTCTGATTTTCAAAAACTATCCAGGCAGGGAAATCTATAGTTTCTATTTGCAGTTTAATATTATGTCACAAAGAATTTTAACATTATATAACCCAGAACTCATAGGTACTGACTCATTATTACATTTCTTTGTAGAGACAAAATGTCTGAGTCTAGGATGATGAAATTAAATTTGCGTGACGCCAAAGAATCAGCAAAGATAATGGCACTAACCACTCGTGGTACAGAGTTGGATGGTATTTAAAACAGGTCATTTCATCATCCCTGAGCCTCGGAGTATGTCAGGCCCCAAGTCTGTCTTCACTTCCCTTAGGTCTTTCTTTTTCTATCTCCCTCAAAATTCTGTGTAAATGACACCATTTTCTGAGTGCTCCTAGACATTCTAAATTTTAAAGTTTTAAGAAGAGTGTCCAATTCAGTATTCCTTGTCTGGCTTTGCCTTTTGACCTAGATCTAAAGTAATTGGATCTCTGATAAGTGCTTAATGGCTTTTGGGACATGCAAAGAAGTGTGGGTCATGCTCGGGATTAAAGGGCTCAGGAATCCAGGGAAGGCGCCACATTCCCTGGCTGTGTTAATTAGCCATGCCTGTTGCTAATAAGTCTCTGGAGATATTTTACAAGATCACAGAAGCAATATGTGATGCCCCGAGTGGGAGGGAGAAACAACAAGCTAGCTTTATGAATCTTGTAGAAAAGAACATTGCTGTCTCTATAGAATCATTTTCCTTATAATATGGATTTTTTTTTAAAACCAGAACAACAGAACATAGAAATTAAACCTCTGTAATTCGGAGTGAATTATGGAAATGTATTTCTTTTTCTCAGTTGTGTAATTCAATTCATTGTTCTTATCCTTCACAAAACGCTGACCATTATTAGCAAAGCATGAGTTTGTAATCATTTTTAAAAAATTCTATGGGTCTCATCCATGGAATTTATTTGCTCTTCAATACTGTCTTTCCCTCGAGGGACTCATTACTCATTTACACATGTAGAAAGTAAATAATGTGCTATTAACTGAAAAAAAGGCAATCTCCAATTCATGGCACCAGGATATGCTTTTTTTTTCTTTTCTTTTCTTTCTCCCTATCCCCCGCTCCTTTTTTTCTTTTTTTAACAAGACAAGCATTTGGAAACAGAATACTTTAAAAGGAAAAGATCAGAACTTGTTTTTCAATGAGTTGGAAACAACAGGCACCATTGTAGCCCAAAGTAAGGGTCCTACATTCAGTTGAGGGGGGGGCGCGGAATCCATAACGAACTATTATATGTAAGCTCAAGATTTAGATTAAATATTCTTAGGTTCCACATGGATTCCAATTTCTTTCTTAAGGTGTATATCTAGTTTCAAATTTAATCATGATTTTTTTTTAAAGACCTCCGTATTCTGATAAATTAAAAACATTGGTAGTAATCATTCAAAGTAGAAATAAGGGCATATTTCCACAACAGCTATTCATCTGTGGCCCAACTGGCACCACAGGGAAAATTCTTCCCAGTGTTCTCCAGGCTGGGAAGAACAGGACACAATCTGCTTTCATCAAAGGGTCAGGATCTAGCTTATCATAAAGTACAGCATGAATCCTGTCTGGGTATGGCATCTATATCAAAGCACAGGCATTCCCAGACATATAATCATTATTCTCGTAGGCATCTCAGGAGTGCAAATGATTGATTCCATCTGTGTTGATTGAAGTGGCTACACTGGGCTTCCCTAGAGACCAGGGTAGAACTACTGAAGCTGTCACATTTTGCTCTCAAAGAGGACCAGGGATGATGTTAAAAATAACAGTATCTAACATTTAAGGAATATTTATTACATGCTAGGCACCACTTTCAACACTTGATACATATGAACACATTTATTCCTAACAACAATATCAGGGAGGTACATGAATATTCCTATTTTATGGACAAGGGACCTAAGACACAAAGAACTTAGATGACTTCTCAAAAGCAAGCCATTAGCAAGACCCCAGGTGGTCTGACTTTAGAGCAGCCTTACTTAAAAGGTACATGTGAGGAACATATGTAATTTGAAATGATCAGTAGGCACATTTTTTAAAAAAAGTAAACTGACATAGATGAAATTAATTTTAGTAATATATTTTCTTTAGTTCAATGTATCCCAAATATTATCATTTCAACAGGTAACAATAGGAAAATTATTAATGAGATATTTCACATTTTTTAACTAACTCCTTGAAGTCCCCTGTGTGTTTTATACTCACAGCACATCAAGCTTGAACTAGACATGTTTTAAGGGCTTGATGCCACACGTGGCAGGGTCTAGTGATCATGAGTCAACTTTCTATTAAATATCCTCATTTCACTACAAGTGGTGTATTTCACCCTGCAGTATTACTCTTCTCTTCAGCTGGAGGCAGTTTCTAAATGCAGAAATGTAGTGGAGAAGGGGATTAGTGTGGTTTCTGGGAGAACCGGAAGAATCAGACCCCTTCCACCTATTTGGAGCCCCTACGGGTGTTAGAATAAGGCCTGGCTCTAGGATGACAGAACATCTCTGACTGACAGCAGCGCCCCACGCACCCCTCAGGCCACCAACTTGATACCCACACACCACGGCCCTGCATTTCCTTCTCAAGCACTCTGTGGGATCCCTGGGAAGACTAGGCTGGGAGGACAGGGGACATAGGGGTGACTGCCCCTACACGTAGTTCTTGGTTCTATGCATTCAGTGAGGTTAGGTAGGCTCACCTTTGGTGTTTCTGTTGGAAAGGAACTGAGAGCAGGCCCTTCAGAAGGTGTGTGGTGGGTGGCCCTGTGCCAGCCAGAAACTGCTCTGGACAGAGCTGATGTTCCCTGTGCTCATCTCTGCCAGCATAAACAAGGCAGAGAGGTAGTCTCCAGTCCTTAGCTCCCTGGGTGATAGGAGTTATATATTTTTTTCTCTGTTTCTCCCCTCTTTCTGAAGATTGTCCTCTTTAGGGCCACAGGCTTAATTTCTCTTTTATTTCATTACCTTTCTGATCATGAAAAATTCCCTCCTTGGTCTGCCTTCAGGTGGTAGTCTCTATCACCGGAGGTCTTACCTCTGGAAGGAGAGTGCTGCAGGGAAGTGAATGTTCTGATGGACCAGATGAGCTTCTGAGGACAGGAAGCTCTGCAGTTGTCAGGGGACTGGGCTAGTCTGCCTAGTGTCCTAGCAGTCAAGGGTTGACTGGTGGGGGAGGGTCACAGAAGTGTCAAGAGGATGCCTTCCACTCAGAGAGAGCAGAACCTATTATTGAGCAGTGGGCTCTTTCACACCCAAGAGGCACACACTCCTGTTCTGCTCAAAGGCTGTTTCAGAAACTACAGTCTCTGCCTCTGCCCTCACCTTCTCAGTCCTGCTTACAGCTGGAGATGGAGGGTGCAAATAGGAAGGAAAAGATGATCAGAGGGATACACAGTCATTTCTGTATTTGTATCTGGAAAAGCATTTTTCAAACTTTGATTATAATTCACTCTAAGAAACATATTTAAATTGGTACAACTCTTTTGAAGAAACTGTTCAGTGGCATCTTCTAATGTTGAATCCCCACATACCCAATGACCTGGCAATTCCATTCCTCACTAGATCCCTGAGCCAACAGGAATGTGTACATACGTTTACCAAAAGACACATAGTAGTAAGTTCATAGCAGTACTCTCTGTAATAGTAAAAAAAAAAGTGAACACAACCCAAAAATCATCCACAAGAAACTGGTTTAAACAACTATGTGTATGTGGTCATATAATATACAATAGGTATATTATATATAATTCAATACTGAGAATGGGCAAATTATAGCTACATTATATGTTGTATTATTATATGTCTCAAAAATAGTGCCAAGCAAAAGCAGTCAAACACCAAAGACATAATAGAACACATGTGACATCGTTTCAGTTACACAAAGTTCAAAAAAGAGGCAAAACTAACCTATGTTACATATCAGGGCTACATTTTATATTGCAACTGAAAACACGTAACACATACATACATGAGTTGAAAGGATAAGGAAACAATTCTTATTCCTACTATACTGGTAGGTGTATGTTGATTTTCTTTTTTCTATTCTGCTTTTCTAAAGCCTAATTGCTACCCATTTGATGGATTTTATAATCTTAAATGGATTGTGACCTGTAGTTTAGAAAACACTGTTATTGGCTAAGATCAAGTGTAGAAAACACTGTTATTAATGTAGGTTAGGGTCTCAGACTAGCCCGGAGGCTACCTCATTTCTCTATGCTGCAGTTTCCTCCTCTATAAGACAAGGATAATAATGGTGCCCATCTCACAGGGTCACTGTGAGGATGGGATAAATTAATGCACATTAAGCACTTTGCACAATGGCTGGCACGTGATTACACACATGCTTTTATTAGTAGTTTCGTTTCTAAATACTTCCAGGTCTTTCCTCAGGCAAATAAACCTTTTAAATCCCTGCTCTATCCCTACTGATAATGTAAACTAAACTTCCAGCAGAGACTTAGATAGGACTTCATGCTCCAGGGAAGCCAGGTTCCCTGTGATCAGGACTTCTGGGATTTCCACCTACAAGTGGGCTTCTTTCGATTGTTTCTGTGTTCCCACATCCTGTTCCACGGGCTGTTTTCTTGTTTGCTCTGATCTTTTAGGCAGGGCCCTGAGATCATCTGGGCATGTACAGTGTAACTGTATTTGCACAATTCTTGTTTTTCAAGTCATCTTAGCTTGGAAAGCATTGGCGACAGCTAAGAGCAGCCCTCCTATTTGGCCAGGGGGTCTGACCAGCCCCCATTGCTTCCTCCAACAACAAGCGCTTTATGCTCCATGCAAAAAGACCAGCTGTCAGTTTAAATTTCCCTAATCCAGCCAGATCCCAACTCATCCAATCAACAGTCTCTGTCTGGGGGAAGCCCATCTGTGAAATGCAGCAGTGCCCTTACTGGAATGACTTGTCATAAAAATTAGTTTGGGCACTAATCTAAGGAAGCTTTGTGCTGAGTGGAAGGACTGCAAGGTCCTGGCTGGCTGGTGTTCTTTACCAAAAATCTGGACCAGATGAGCAGGGCAGAGCTTGAACATAAAGCAAATGCCTTCACCTCATACCTCCTCCCATGTGATGTTGTCCTCAGCAATAAGGGAAGGACCTTACCCACTCCCCCAGGTTTTCTCTTGCAGGCAGCGCATACTCTGTCATGCAAGGGGCCTGGCTAAAAGAATGCGTGGATGGAAATCTATCAGTTCTGCTGGGTTTTGTTTTTGGAGGGTGGAGGGGTGGTGTGGTGGCTGCTGCTTTCTAACTGCAAGGTTATACATGCTAACACATGTTGGCCCAATTTGTTTAATAAGGACACATGACCTCATCCTCCTAAGAAAAATTCTTCTGGGGGGCCCTGGGGGGCTCAGTTGGTTAAGTGTCTGCCTTTGGCTCAGGTTATGATCCCATGGTTCCTGGATCAAGCCCCATGTTGGGCTCCTGGCTCAGCAAGGAGTCTGCTTCTCTCTCTCCCTCTGCCTCTGCCCTGGCTCATGCTCTCTCTCTCTCTGTCAAATAAATAAATATAATGGAAGGGAGGAAGGAAGGAAGGAAAAAGAAAAAAGAAAGAGAGGCAGAAAGGGAAAGGAAGGAAGGAAGGAAGGAAGGAAAGGAGGGAGGGATTCTTCAGAAAGAAAGAAAGAAAAAGAAAGGAAGGAAAGAAGGAAGGAAGGAAGAAAGAAAGAAAGATTCTTTTAGTCTGAGCTGCCCCTCTCACTTCTGGAAGAACAGTTGCTCTCAAAACATGTTTTCTGAGCTGCTGAAAAAAATGACGACTTTCATTTTGCTATATCTTAATAGTCCAGATGACTTTTTCTTCCTGGGACCATTTCTCCTGACCTCTTTCCTCTCAATTTATACCACATCCTCCATTTGCCATCACCCCCAACTTTTTAAAACTTTTCCTGGACTCTTTCCCCCTCTTATCCTCCATCACAGGCCCACGGAGAGACTTAAGGAAGGGTGGCCAACAGCTTGGCAGGGGCCAGAACCAAACTTGGCATGGCGGGGGTGTTATTTTTTGTCCAGGCTTGCTGGGCATGGCCAGAAATGGAAGGAGCCTCAAAACACAACCCCAACTTCAAGGATCCTGCAACAGGGGATGGGGGTGAAGGTTGAGGAGGTAGGAAATGGTTTGCATATGTGAAATGCTTGCCAACTATTCATGGCAGAGTAGGAATGCATACACACAGAGGGCACCAGTAGAGCAAGGGCATGGGACTGGCTGCCTAACTCCATATGCAGGGTCTGGAGTCTTATTTCTACTACTTCTCCATGTTTGAATTACATGTATTCAGTTTTCCAAAGATTTTCACTGAGGGTCTCCTATATTGTCTGCATTGTTTCAGGTGTCTAGGGATAGGTTTCGTCAAAGACAGTTCACCAGTTAGGCGGCCTGGAAGTGTGCACAAGGCTGACTCTGACCAATTAAAATGTAAACTTTATAGACAAGAGCTCAAAGGATCTGGAGCAAGCCTCTTTACATCCTTAATTGACTGAATAATGTGCTTCATCTGTGCCATTTTAAAAAATCACCATGCCATGAATCACAAATTTTGAATTGTATTTTCAGACAACCACATGGGTATTTTCACACTTGCCCATTTTTATGTAGTTTAACTCCCACTTTAGAAGATTTGGGGACCTTTCCTGAAAGTATAGATCCTATTCAAGAAGTTTAAACATATGAGTTCTATAGTAAAACTAGAAAAAAAGAAAAAATCCATCACATTCTTATATTTTAAAAAACTACAGATTTTTTTAAAAGTCTTTTCCTCATAATGTTCAGAACATTTTCTGACTTAGTTCATTTCATTTTACTTTTTATTTTAAGATTTTATTTATTTATTTGACAGACAGAGATCACAAGCAGGCAGAGAAGCAGGCAGAGAGAGAAGAGGAAGCAGGCTCCCTGCTGAGCAGAGAGCCCAATGTGGGGCTCGATCCCCGGACCCTGGGACCATGACCTGAGCCGAAGGCAGAGGCTTTAACCCACTGAGCCACCCAGGCGCCCCTTACTTTTTATTTTAAAGATTTTATTTTATTTATTTGTTAGAGAGAGAGAGAGAGCGAGCACAGGCAGATAGAGAGGCAGGCAGAGGCAGAGGGAGAAGCAGGCTCCCTGCCGAGCAAGGAGCCCGATGCGGAACTCGTAGATCCCAGGGCGCTGGGATCATGACCTGAGCCGAAGGCAGCCGCTTAACCAACTGAGCCACCCAGGCGTCCCTTACTTTTTATTTTAAAATAATCTTTCGAATAAAGGGAACTCACCAGTATTTTGGCCCCGTCTTTTCTCCAAGGCAACATGATTAATCAGATTACCATTTTAGGTCAGCCTGAACTCTGGGCAGGCAGCTTTACAGCTTGAGGGATCCAGAAAGTATTTTCTAAGGACTTTGGTACACACATTATACATTAGACTAAAAGATAAGCAATCAATCTGTTTAGTTAAAACCATATGCTTATACTACATTATATGGTGAAATCTGTTTATTATGCCATTTAAAAGCAAGTCATGAAGATTTTCATGACATTTTGGAAAGAGATTATAACATCATCTAAAGCAAGACTGAAATGAAGCCAAGACTGAAATGAAGCCAGAGAGGGGGTTGGGAGACAGGAGAAAAAGAGATGATAGACACAATGTTAAATCTCAGGGTGGAAATCTAGTGAGCTTCCGGGAAGACTAGACTAAAAAAAAATGTACTCATTCATTCATTCATTCACTCACTTATTTGCTTCTTCACTAAACACCACTAAGGGCTCACTAACACAGTACCAGGCAGTGTATGATCAAATTAAGCCTAACATTTCTCTTGAGCTCATGTGATCCTTTTAAGCTACCCTTCCATCCCCTCCACCACAGCTGACTCTCTTCTGCAGTGTGCTCCTTTCCTCAACACTCCACACAGTTGCTCCTAACCTCCTCCACATACTCTCTCTGCCTTTACTTCATTATTTTCAGTTCATTTTTCCAAACCTCACACTTATTTCCCCTCACACTTATTTCCTACCTCAAATAAATAATTTGTATTGAGCTCCCATAGAGCTGTGATGTCTACTGTATAAAGTGAAGTACAAGATGCAATCAGGAGCTATGATTCATGCTTACAACATAGGAGATCTGGACAACACATCCCATGTGTGTAGTATCAGCTGGCTGGCCCACGCGACGAATGGGAGTTTGTGGGTTGAAAAACTATGGGAAGTTTTTTAAAAAACTGAAATTTAAGTCTTGAGACTAAAACTCAGATGGTGTAAAAAAGAAGAGAGACATTCCCAGTGAATGTGAAAAGCTACCCACCCCAGGAAAGCCCACCCCAGTGGCTGTTGATTCCTTGAAGCTCTGTGAGCACATCCTGGGCTTAAACATTCTCTCTGTCAGCGACTTGAATGCACGTTCTTTAGCACAGGCTAAACAAAAGATGCAAAACAAAGATGCGCCAGCGTGTCTCTCTGGTTTTTCCATTTTTCTTCATCCTATTTATTTTAAGCCCCTTGAGAAGAAGTTCAGATCTGATCTTTAGCTTGAAGGGACTGATAGTGAAAAAACTAGCAGTTTATAAGTACTTAAGGTCCCATGAATGTGTGACAATCAGGTCAGGCCCCTGTGTGAACTGAGAAATAAAGAGATGAAAAAACTATGATAGGCTTTGTACAAAGACAGTGTTCTAAACATAACCAAGACAATAAGGATTGATTATATTGGTTACACTGCAGTGTAATGCAACCATAACAGCAGAAGGAAATAGCAAAACAGGGCCAGAATATGCAGTGAGGGTCAGTAAGGTAATTCAGAGGCAGCAGGCTGACTAGGAGCTAGAAGGAGGGGCTGTGTGTGGTGGGGAGCAAGAGTGAATGGGAGAAGCACTGGGGGGTGGAGTGAGTTGGGGGAGGCAGCACTTACAAATCTGGAACAGTCCCTGAGAGCACTGTCAACAGCAGGAGATCCTCAGAGAGCACCTGGCTGGGAGGGTGGCTGGGTTCAATTTCCTGTTTAATTTTACATCAGTTGACTTAAAGCTTTAGTATCTCCCTCTAAGGCAAGCTACTGTGAAGTGAGGGAATTCTCAACAAAATTTTCCTATTTCCTTTATCTTTACCTTGAGTCTCTATCCTAAAAATTAAAACGCAAACTAAACCAAACTAATAAAAATAGGAACATGATAGATAATTCTGGGCTTTCCTGCATCTTTGTCTAAAATTCATTAAGAAAAATGGTTCAAACCTTGGAAATAACAGAAACAAGATTACTGTGTGTCTTTTTAATATGCTTGCCTGAGTGTCTTCTGACACTCCAGGGGAAGGTGACACTGCTTAACAATAGGGCCTCAACTCTGTAAAGTCAGATGTTATCTTATAAAAAAATTGATACATCGCACTGTGATTTCTATCTGGAAGAAAGTGATTTCTGTCTGGAAGAAAAAAAATGGTTATGGCTTTATTGCCCTGTACATACTGTTAACTTATTAGGTGTCTAAGTTTGCAATTTATACCAGAATTTTTCTGTTATCAGTTTTCACTTTCCCTCTTGAGTCAGCTTTGTCATCCTTTTAGTTCTGTCATAAAAAGGTTTAGTAAATCTTTGACTCATGCTCAATATATATATATATATGTGTGTGTGTGTGTGTGTGTGTATATATATATATATATTGGTATAAGAGATGTGTTTTCAACTTTTTGAAAATTATTATTTGACAACTCTTAGAAGTCTGACTTGGTTTCATAGGTTTAATGTACTCATTAACAAACACCTGACTGGTGATTTACCTCTGGTAATATTAAGGACCCCTGAATCTTATAATTAGCATCAACAATTTTATACAGGGTATTTTAATGTATGTTCATACACAGTAACCTTGGAAAAGATAACCAAGAGGAAGTGGCATTTGTAAACCACTGAACAAGTCTTGAATAGGGTTAGCAAAATAGCAATAGAAACAAATAATTTTCTAATTTGCAAGACATGTTCTTCCACTATTCTGCAGAACTGGTCTTCCCTACACCCATGCAATTGTGAAATTCTTGCAAGCCGTCAAGTCAGGAAGAATTTCAAATAGAAAGAAGAACTTAAAAAAAAATGTATTCCTGGGAAAGATTTTTTTTCCTTTCCCCCACCCCAAAGGACAAATAATTCATTTCAGCATCTTTGTATTTTCATGGCATCATCTTAAAAAAAGCAAAGAAAAATTGAGATCTTACAGAAAGGCATCAACTATAGAGGCAAATTTAATTTTCTCTTGTTGAGGTCTAATGAACTTCAGTGTTTAAGGTAGACAAGATTTTATTAGGTACCAATACTTTGTGGAAATCTTGAAACATCTGAACTAGTTTTTTTCCTTAAAATTAACCTAAAGTCAGCCAATGAACCAACTCCAATTACTTTAAAAGATCAATGACAATATTTAATTAAGCCTCCCAAACTTTTCCTATGCCCAATTATCCTTTCTTTATAGAATATGGTAGGTCTCTTACAGTTTGAAATTACTGTGTAATACAAATTTGAATTTGTCACACATAACTAAAAAAAGATTATTAAGTTCCTACCATATATAAGACTCCAGATAAAAAGACTACCCAAAGGAGCTTACAATTTAGTTGGAGAGGAAATAACCAAATAACATCCTTTTATAAAGGACATAAAAGTACATTTTTGCTGTGGTTAGAATTTCATTTCTGTTTTAGCAGACCTTGATCATCTATGGGCTATAGCCAGATAAAATATGGTATGCCTTTTCTTACCTAGGATAGTGCCTGTGTGTGTGTGTGTGTGTGTGTGTGTGTGTGTGTGTTCTAGGATAGGATTGATTTTTCATAGGGACAGTTTGAAAGACAGACTGAAAAAGGGCCAAAGAAATAGGCTGAGATTGGTATTTATCTCACTTGTTCATTCATTTAGTAACCATAATGGGTCTTGTAAAGGAGTCAGAACATCAACTAAGTGTCTAGTACATAAGAGATATTTAATAAACATTCTCTAAATTGAATTAAATATATATTAGAAATGAACATTGCCTTCAGAGAGGCTGTATTTAGTCAAATAATTGTGATGCAAGGAGAAAGTGGATTCCATGAAAGAGATACAGATAGAGAGTTTGGTGGGCACTGGGAAAGGTAAGGTTTCTTCCAGTTGGTGCATTAGGCTACACTTTTGGGACAAAACCATCCTTCCATGGGTTGGATGTTGATATATGGTGATGAAAGGAGGGACTCTGTAGGTAGAGAATGAGCATGAGCCAAGGCTCAGAGGTAAAACAATGTGGGATTTGAGCGGGGAAGCTCACTTTGGGTATTAAGAGAATTGGTTGTGATGAGCACCAGGTGTTGTACGCAAGTGTTGAACCACTATATTGAACACCTGAAGTAATACAACACTGTATGTTAACTAACCAGAATTTGAATAAAAACTTTTTAAAAACAGAGGAAATTGGTAGAAAAAGAGCTTTAAAAGGTATAGTAGTTTCAAATATTGATAGCCCCAATACCATACAGAGTTTGAACCCAGAGTTGAAGACAAAGAACATTACTGAAGATGGTTTTCCATCATTGATAATAGCTTGCTATTCCTAACAGAGAAAAGGTTTGTGTTGTATGTTTAGTTTCTTTAAGCAACCCTCTAAGAAATCCCAGTATGTTTGGCTATATTGGGTTTGGTTCGTTTTTTTGTTTGTTTCTGTTTTGAAAAATCATGTCTTAGAAGCCTATAGTTTCTCTGTGTTTCTTTGTTTTGTTTTTTAGATTTTTATTTATTTATTTGACAGACAGAGATCACAAGTAGGCAGAGAGAGAGGAAGGGAAACAGGCTCCCTGCTGAGCATAGAGCCCGACGCGGGGCTCAATCCCAGAACCCTGGGATCATGACCTGAGATCATGACCTGAGCGGAAGGCAGAGGCTTTAACCCACTGAGCCACCCAGGCGCCCCTATAGTTTCTCTGTTTAGAATCACCTTTGGCCCACAGGATTTCCAGCTTCAGAATGCTCTGCTCCCAAGGGATCTATAACTTACCCTTTCAAGAAAATTGCTGCTAATGTTTTAACTGTAAAAGATATGGGTATCAGTCATCATTCCTAGTGTCTCAGTACCTGAGAAACTTCGCTTCTAGTGTGTCTTTATACTAGGTTCTCTGACCAGAAGAGGTTCTTTAGTAATGAAGGTGAATTGCCTTTTGCCCATGGCTGGTCACTGTGGACCTCTGTCTGCAGTGCTATTGGAGAGCCTCTGATGCTCTTCAGTCACTGTGCCACTCTGATTTATTCTCCTGTTTTTAAAGCTGACTCTCCTCAAGCATATAGTAATGGTATGTTGATTATCTATATATTACTGAATTGTGGCAGCAGTTAACCTCAATATTGAATAACTACTGTTTACTGAGCACTCATCATGTCCTAGGTTGCTGATGGAGAATAATCACCCAACCAGACAGAGACAAGACTATAACGGTTATCCACATTTACCAAAGAGAAAAGCAAGGCTCAGACTGATGAAACTCGCCCATAGTCAGAGTCATACAGAAGGAAGCAGCAATGGGCCATGGCATTCTTTTTTTTTTTTTTTTAAGATTTTTATTAATTTATTTGACACAGAGAGAGAGATCACAAGTAAGCAGAGAGGCAGGCAGAGAGAGAGGGGGAAGCAAGCTCCCCGCTGAGCAGAGAGCCCGAGGCAGGGCTCAATCCCAGGACCCTGAGATCATGACCTGAGCCGAAGGCAGAGGCTCAACCCACTGCACCTGCCCAGGCACCCTTGAGCCATGGAATTCTGATGGGAGAATCTGGGCAGGTTGCCTCCCTGTGGACAGAGAGTTCTTCCAACTGTTTTCTCTAATCTTCCCACCCCCAATTCACTTCGGCAGAGAAGTAGATTGTGCAGCTTGAACACTGGCCTGGGCCTTGGGTCCTACTTTGTATCTGATAGCCAGTTACCTTCTACTTCTCAGGAATGTCTTCCTACACCATTGCTTGTTACATTTCAACACCAGAAAGGAACAGTGTTTCTGTGATGCCTGCTCCTGGGACCTAGAGACTACAATTCAAGGTTGAAGTTTACCTGATTGTCACTGACAACTCACTCTTTTCTTTATAATCTACTAGCTTTGGGAGATTTTTAATTTTTATTTTATTTTATTTTTTAAAATATTTTATTTTATCTCTAAATCTCTAAATTTATCTCTCTAAAATTAATATTTTATTAATATCTCTGCTGAGCAGAGAGCCCGATGCGGGGCTCGATCCCAAGACCCTGGGATCATGACTTGAGCCAAAGGCAGAGGCTTTAACCCACTGAGCCACCCAGGCTCCCTGGGAGATTTTTAAATCTTAAGATATATTTTAACCCTTTTTCCAGAGCATTTCACTCTTTCAGATCTGTAAAATAGATTTGTTCTTTGTCCTTGATTATTTAAACTTGCACAATTAGAAATGTTTTCTCAGACCCAATCCTTATCCCTCCTAGGATTTTATTGCTTTAGTGGTTATTTTTTGAAATCATCAAATCTTTCCATGTATCTCTAGAATTTAGGGGATCAATACCCAGTAATGACTATAGCTATTCTAGTGGAGATTCTAGCAACTGTGTCCAAAAGAGGATTTCTGTCTTCATAGCTAAATTCCTCAGATATGTCCATCACTTGGTAAATTGAACCTTTCTTGACGCCTTTCTTAGTATCATCATCCCTAGGTATCACTGTCATTCTCACCTTTCTTCTTTTGCCAAAGTAAGATGATACTTTTCTAGATTTATTTATTGAACTAATTAAATATGTCTATGCACAAGGAATGGAAAACACACTGAATTAGACATCTAGGACACAACAACAATAAGAAAGAAAATATCAGAGGTATTTCCCCTAAAGAAAATCAGATGAAAAAGTTGTCTTTTACCAGTTCTGAAGGGTTATTAAGCTTCCGCTGTGTAGCATAAAGTCTCTGCTTGATACCTAAAACATCTGGAGTAATCATAATGGGGCTTCACTTGTTTTCATGAGATTATGGTCCCAAGAGAACAGGAAGAAGTCTGCACTCAAAAAAACTCCATGGCTGAAATACAAATCAAAACCACAATGAGATACCACCTCACACTAGTCAGAATGGCTACAATTAACAAGTCAGGAAATGACAGATGCTGGCGAGGATGCGAAGAAAGGGGAACCCTCCTACACTGTTAGTGGGAATGCAAGCTGGTGCAACCACTCTGGAAAACAGCATGGAAATTCCTCAAAAAGTTGAAAAGAGAGCTACCCTATGACCCAGCAATTGCACTACTGGGTATTTACCCTAAAGATACAAACGTAGTGATCCGAAGGAGCACGTGCACCCAAATGTTTATAGCAGCAATGTCCACAATAGCCAAACTATGGAAAGAACCTAGATGCCCATCAACAGATGAATGGATAAAGAAGATGTGATATATATATACAATGGAATACTATGCAGCCATCAAAATAAATGAAATCTTGCCATTTGCAATGACGTGAATGGAACTAGAGGGTATTGTGCTTAGCAAAATAAGTCAATCAGAGAAAGACAACTATCATATGATCTCCCTGATATGAGGAGGTGGAGATGCAACATGGGGGGTTTGGGGGGTAGGAAAAGAATAAATGAAACAAGATGGGATCGGGAGGGAGACAATCGTAAGAGACTCTTAATCTCACAAAACAGACTGAGGGTTGCTGGGGGGAGGGGTGTTAGGAGAGGGGGTGGGGTTATGGACATTGGGGAGGGTATGTGCTATGGTGAGTGCTGTGAAGTATGTAAACCTGGCAATTCACAGACCTGCACCCCTGGGGCTAAAAATACATTATATGTTTATAAAAAAATTAAAAATTAAATAAGAAAAACAATATTGAATGGTACCCAAAGCTACAACAACAACAACAACAAAACAAAACTCCATGGCCATATTCTGCCTTCCTTTAATCCATCCCATCTGTCTCTTACTCAAGTCATGCCTTCCTTTCATCATTCAACAAAAACTGCATGTGCGTTACGATACAGAAACTGTATGCTAGTCTCTGGTATTACTCTAACAATGCAAGCTGGCCATCCGTCCACTGGGTAGAACCTCATAGGATCTTAGGAATCTGAAACCTCTTTTTTTTTTTTAAAGATTTTATTTATTTATTTGACAGAGATCACAAGCAGGCAGAGAGGCAGGCACAGAGAGAGAGGAAGGGAAGCAGGCTCCCTGCCGAGCAGAAAGCCCGATGCAGGCCTCGATCCCAGGACCCTGGGATCATGACCCGAGCCGAAGGCAGTGGCTTTAACCCACTGAGCCACCCAGGTGCCTCCTGAAACCTCTTTTAAAAGGATTAAGGGGAAAAAAGGATTGAGGATAAAAGACCACAAAATAAGTTTTTTATTAATAAAGAAATTTTTAAAAAGTGTTTATGGTTGTTTTCCATTAATTATGGAATTTAAAATGCCTTAATATTTGCCTAGCATTTTTACAGTCTTCAAAAGACTTTCATTAAGCACTCTGTAGTTAAAGATCTACTTATAGGGTTTGGGTAGTTTGAGAAGGTCTTCCTCACTATGAACTCCTTGAGTGAAGACAGTTTTATTAATATTTATAGCTCTAGAATCTGGCCCAGGGCTAGGTATGGAATTAGCAAATAGTAAGTGATTTTTGAATGAATGTCTTCACATTACATGTATTAAATTATTTCTCCTACTGGTTTGTAATTGGAGGCTGTTTCTACTATTTCTTTTTCATGTTCCCAGACTGTTCTCATTAGACAAGGCACTTGGCTGGATCTCACCCAGGAAAAAAGTCAGATTGTATTTAGAGCATGAACTGGGAGAATGCCATGTTATCTAGCCACATCATTACTCCTTGAAGCCATAACCAAGGAGGTTTCCTGTCATCCTTTATAAAATGAAAAGCTTGGTGAAGACACAAAGTTGCTAGGTGGGCAAATGAGAGAACTAAGTTTCATGTTGGAGGTGATAGTTTCATAATAACAATGCTGAAGGTTTTAGAAATATTAGGACATATTTAAACAGAAATACTAAGATGGTATCTGAAGCAAGTCCTTCATCAACATGCCTTCTTCAACTCTGCCCTTTCATAGAGGACTTCAGAATTATTTTCTCTTATATAAGCCAAATGAATGGCTGCTGGTTAAAAACACTAATCCATCTGATGAGCATAAAGTAAGATACAACAGGTATAACTGTCGAGCATTTTGGTTTCTGGAAGAAAGCAAGATAACAAGGCTGTAAATTACCCATATTAGAAATAAGGAACAGATATGAATTTCAAGAATGTTAAGGTCTTAGTTCTGACTTTGTGGTAAGATAATTTATTGCTATTTCCATCTTTCCCCATCAGAGATCTTAAATGCCCTAGTTTTCAAAGGCCCTATCTTTGAGTACAAAGCCTTAATAGGAGATAACCCAAGACTCAGAGGTTGAATTGCATAGGCACCTGGGTAGCTCAGCTGGTGGAGTGTCTGACTCTTGAATTTGGCTCAGGTCATGATCTCAGCGTCCTGAGACTGAGTCCTTCCCTGCTGATTGTGGAGCCTGCCTGAGATCCTCTTTCTCCCTCTCCCTCTGCCTCTTCACCCATGCTAATGTATGCACACATTCTCTCTCTCACTCTAAAAAAAATTTAAAAATGTGTCTTGTCATTAGAATGGATATTGGCCAAAAAAAAAAAAAAAAGTTGAGATAATTTTCAATACCTGGAACTTAGATATTTTCCTATTGATCTTAGAAAAGTCACCTAAACTCTCTAAACCTAAGTTTTCTAACTTTGATAGAAATATTTTTATTTTTAAATTGGCCTACTTATCTTTTATCATATGGATGCTATAGGAATAGAGTTAATACAGATAAAATACTTATAAAAATTAAGAGACCTATTCAAATGTATACTACCTTATTTAAATGGTTTATTTTTCCTTTTTTGGTCCAAACTCAGCTCTAAGTAGAAAAAGTGGCCAATAAGAAAAGACTGAAAAAGTCAGTTCTGGGAAAGTCAGCTCTGAATCTAAGAGAAGTCTGAGTCAGTCATCAGTCAGGCAGTAAGTCTAAAACAAGTTAACCACACAACCTCAGCTTCCTTCCCTTTTCTGTTTGACTTTGATGAGCATCTATGTGGATGGGATAAACTTATGTGTCTTCTTTGGTAATAATATTGTGAAAATATGTTCTTTTACTTCATTAACATGAGAAGTAGAAGGAGGAAGTGAAGATGAGATGGAAGAGTGAACTGCATCAGTAAATGTGAGCTGAGCTACTCAGAGTCTTGGCAGAGCCCAATAATTCCTGAAACCTTCAGTGCTTCTTTTACACATACATGCACCCCCCCCATTTTATGTATAATGTGTATATATATGTTTAACTCCATTATGTACCAGATACCTCTCAAAAGAATGAGATTATGCCCTTGGATGAGAAATACATACTTCCTGCTTTCAGAATACTTACATTCTACTCTAAGAAATAAAATAATGAAGTCAGAAAAAAATTAAAACAAGTTCAAATAGCTGCATTTGCTTTAGCACAACCCTAAAATAATTAGACAGTAATAGGAAGGTGAGAATGGGGGGTGGGATTGGACAACTTTGGAGACAAGAGACAATATCTGTCTGAGAAGTTGACATGTAAACTAAAATCTGAATATTCAGAGGTCCCAGCAAGGAGAAAGTATAGAAGAAGAAATAAAAGATTACCTGAAGTAACACGGTCAAAAAAAATCTGCAGAAAAAGAAGGTTGAAAAAGAAGGCAGAAGCCAGATCATTTATACTTTTTTACTCTATTAACTTGGGGTTTATTCTAGAGGTAATAGGGAATTTTTGAAGGGTTTTGAGAGATTCTTTGATTTGTGGGTCAATATCTTCCATCAACTTTGGACAATTTTTAGCCATTATATCTACAAGTGTTTCTTCTGCCTCATATCTCTCTTTCTTATCTTTCTGTGACATCTTTTGGTAGGGTTTCATATCTAGAACATTTTATTCAGTGGTGGGGTTATTTTTTCATTTTTTTTCCTCTTTGTGGTTAGTTTGGATCATTCTATTGACCTGTCTTCAAATTCACTGATTCTTTCTTCATCTGTATAGTCTTGTAGTTAAAAACATTGAATGAATTTTTCTCTTCTGATACTGTAGTTTATAGTTCTATAATTTCTACTTGATCCTTTCACAGAGTTTTTGTTTCCACACCGAAGTTCCCCATCTGGCATAAAGTACTTTTCTAAAAAATGTTTGCTGTATGAGTGAACTGGTTTTGCTTGCTCTGTCAGTAAGAAAGGCATTTTTAAAATATAGGAAAAAACCATATTTAGAACACTCAGTTTATCACAAGTTAGCTGTCTTCCACTAAGATTCAGTAACGCTTGGTACAACCAGTGATAGCAATCCTCATTTGCATACTTTGCAAATTTAACCTTACTTTGGGGACAGCTAATGTTACAATGCACTTCCATGTTACTGGTATTTTTATACTTAGTTTCTTCTAGAAGCTCATAGGACTATACCCACAAGCATATGAGCACTAAAGCACTTTGCTCAATACTGCAGAACTACAGAACTATAATAAATGTCTCCTTTTTGCAAATGCTTTGAATGAAGCCAGAATGTCTTTGGATTCAGTTTTTTTTCTGTAGAAAAAAAAAGGTCATTCTGCTAACAAGATATAGAATATGTCCCTTGGAACAGATTGCACATGACTAAATTTTTTCTGTCTAGAGAACAGCTTTGCCAAATCTCTCCATGTGCAAAGGTAAAAGAAAGATATGCTTTTCACCTGGAGAAGAAAACCTTGGCAGTTTGTCCTGAAAAGCACAGACACTAGAATTATAGGAAACCCAGAATTTAACAGTTATGATTAAAAAAAAAAAGAAGTGAAAGTGAAAAAAAGAAGTCTCCAGTAGTCCATTAAATGTTTCTGGCCCACAGAAAACAAAGTAATAAGGCAAGGCTATGGAACTGTATAGTAAGAAAAATAGGAGTGTACAATGTCCAGAAAGCACTGGACTATCATATAAGCTTGAAGAGACTGTTGTCTCTGGCAGGGGTTATGTATAAAGTTGAAATAGCTATGTTTTTATTTGAGCTTATTGTTATTATGGCCTAACACAATGCTACCTGCTGTCCTGAGTGTTTCAAGGGTAGGCAAAAATCCAGGAGGTTTCCTAAATTTCTTTTTTTTAAAAGATTTTATTTATTTATTTGAGATATAGATATATATATATCTATAGATATAGATAGATATAGATAGATAGATATACATATATGTATGTACATATATGTATATATATCCCTATCCCCTGGTTGTGAGATATAGATATAGATATCTATATCTATATGTCTATATATGTCTATATGTCTATATATCTGTATGTCTATATATGTCTATATGTCTATATATCTATATGTCTATATATAGATATAGATATTTATATCTCACAACCAGGGGATAGGGATAGAAGGACAAGCATATTCCCCACTGAGCAGGGAGTCTGATACAGGACTCAATTCCAGGACTCTGGGATTATGACCTGAGTCAAAGGCAGACGCTTAACTAACTGAACCACCCAGGTGCCCCAGAAGATTTCCCTAAAGAGGTCGATTCTGACTATATTACAACTCTATAACAGTGTTCATACATTCATGTGTGTGCATACACACACATGCACACAGATATACACACTCAAAGCAGCCTTTTAATTTCTCTCTTTCATATTCATCTGTACTTTCTAGACAGAAAATTATATAGAGAGACAAACATCTGATTTTGGCCAGTGGGAGGGTTGCCCATTGATTAATTAGATCAGTGCACAGGCTGGAATATGCTGACCTTTTCTGTCTCTGCTAAGCCCAAGACCTCTGTTTCTGAGTGCTTCCCTCTCTGCACATTGCAAGAGCAGCATTCCTTCCAAAGTGTTTCACAGACTTTACTTCTCATTGCCCCAAGGAGAGGGTGTTATTAGTCTCTTCATTTGCTGACTAAAGTGAACTGACCTGCTTAGGGTCCAGTGGGAATGAGTATCCAAATTGGAATTACAACTTTGGTGCCTTTAGACCAAGTCCCATGCACTGGCCACCTAGGACAAGCCTGTTGCGGCTCTTTTCTCCTCCTGTCCCATCTCTGTAGAGGTAACCCACACTAGGGATGCATTCTAATCAGTCTGTGAATTTTGGTTTTGCCATATTTATGGTATTTTTGATGTTGTGAAGTGTATAGTTCTATTTATGATGCTGATAAAGGCTTACTGCTGATTAAAGTTAAGGAACTGGTCTGTGTCAGGATCTAGACATCCTAGGACTTGAAAAAACCAGACAGATGGGTAATGCTGGATGTTAGTGAATGGGATGCAGAGATTTAAAAAAATCCTTGTGTACAGCTGATGAGAGAGAGATACCATTCTCCTCATATCTCGCAGACCAGAACTTAAAGTCATGGCTCCCTAACTGCAAGGGGGTCTTTGAATGTCATCTTTATTTCAGATAACCTCATGTTCTATAATAATTCTGTAATAATGGGCACTTTTACTATAAAAGAAGGAATAAACCATACTAGAAGAGAGCTAGAAATTGCTGTCTCCCATATTAGAATTTTTTTTCAAATTATTACTAATAAGAAACAAACAACCAAGGAGAGGGGGCATTAAATAAATCTGTCATCAAATATTTACCTTTTCTGCAGTCCTTAAAGTGAACATCTGAGATCTTTCACTGGTTATTTTTATTGTATATTTTTATTTTACATATTTGTATTGGACCTTAGATACTGAGGGCTGGTTGAATCATCAGCCCAATTTCATGGCATATTATTCCTATTAATCATGCACTGTTCCACTCTTGTCTCATTTTAAAATGCATGCTAGGTAGTCTTTAATAACTACCCCATCCCCATTCCCACATTAAGCTATACGCTGAATGGCTTTGATATCTACCTTTGAAACTGTTTCCTTGTAAATTATCTGATATTCTACACAGGTGTATATTTTCACTTTAGTTAAATTATATTGCTAAGAAAACTTTGTTCTTTTCCTTATTTTTGCATTCATCATTAATGATTTTAGCATTTGTTTGTGTATCTAGTTTGTTGTTTCTAACTACATAAAGTAATTCCATAATTCACTACTATTTGCTTATCGATTTCGCTCATTATGGACTCCTAGTTTGCCTCTCAACTCCCCACGGGCCCAACAACTACAATGATACACATGTATCTATACTCTTAAGGACCTGTGTGAGAATTTCTCAAGAGTGGTGTTACTGCAAAAAGTAAGATACATACACATTAACTGACTAAGCACCAGCACACTGTTCTCCAGAATGTCTGAACTGGGCTATATTCCCACCAGGACACAAAAGTTTGTGTCACCATATACTTCTTCCCACACTTCATTCACATTATCACATTTCTAACTTATGATTTGATGGGAATAAAGTAACATATCATGGCTGCTTTAATATGCATTTCCCTACTATTCATTTTATCATGTCTTTACATATATGCTAGCCATTTGGACTTTTTATACCTTGTCCATTTTTCTATTGAATTTTTTTGTCTTTTTCTTATTGATTTGCAGGAATCTTTGTATATGCTCCATATAAACCCATTGCCAATTAAATTTTATTGATGATGATAATCCTTCCCTCAATCTGCCATCCATCTCTTACCACTGTGGTTGAAGGTTTTGGGTCTTTTTACAGTCCCCTTCATTCTGAGCCACAAAAATATTCTTCTGTGGTTTACTTTACTAGCTGTATGGTTTGGCTTTCATATTTAGATCTTTGATGTAGCTGAAGTCTTCCTTTAGTATAAAGTATTGATCCTATTTTATTTATTTATTTTTATTTTATTTTTATTATTTTTTTTAATGTAGTGACCCAGATTTCCTAGCATCACCACTAAACAATCTTGTCCTTTCTATTGATTTGGACTAGCACCATTTTCATAGGTTAAGTATCTGACATAGGGTCTGCAATCTCTCTCTCTGAGATTACCATTCCATTCCATGTGTCTATTTGTCTTAGAATCTTGAACCAGTTCCATATTTTTAAGAGTATATAGACTATATCTACACACACACACACACACACACACACACACACACACACCATATTGTATTTGTAGAGTGAAGCACTGCTAAGGCTGATTTAACTGGATGAACCTGGAAAATGTGGGGTTTGATAAGTGCATCTATGTACCACATAAATGAAAAGAAAATGGGAAAACAAAAGTAAATCAGGATTCCCATATCTATCTTTGACCCCAAGGTTTATCTCTACCGTGCCTATACCCAGTTTGCATGCAGAAAGTGTTTGCATCTCCATTCTAGATTTCTTCTTGCTCCTTATCCACAGATGTGTTCTCTTTTCTCCTATTTCATTCAATCTTGTTTCATAGAAGACTGAGAATGTCTTACAAAAATGCAATTAACCAAGCAAAATATAGTATCACTAGAAGAGGTGAGAAAAGCCAAGAAAAAAAATAAAAATTGTGCCTGATTTCATTTGAAGCCCAAGTTTATTTATAGCAATCTTGACTTATCCTGATCCTTTTTCCACTTGTACTTTCTCTCTTTCTAGGTTTCACAAGGTTGTCCAACCTTTGAGTTTTATCATTATGTTATTTGGAAGAGGGAATGAGAATCTCCAAACCCCCAGGTTTTAAAAGGGTGTTGGAAGAAGGAAGTCTCTGTATTTGGGGATTTCCGAGCCCCTGTGCAGTTATCTGATACAGGTAGAAAGAGTCTGGAATAAAGAACAGGGACTGGGACCTAGTCACTGCTCTGCACATGACTGATGTGACTCTGACTCAAACACAAATCCCTCTTGAATTTACAGTCCCTCGCTGCCAGAGGAGGAGGCTGCCCTCCATGGTCTCAAGGTTACATCCAGGGCCAGCTCTCTGATTCTGCATGCCTTTTACCTCTGGGGACATCAATCACTGGCTCTCTCCAGAGACGTTTTATGACTAATAGCTATTAGTCCCATAACTGAGAGAGGTCACTCTTAGAACGTTAATAAGCCTCTTCCTCTGGCTCAGAATAATTACTCCACAATAACATCACTTTTTTATACCAGGAACTCCCTTCCATAGATATATCTTATGCACAAAAGAGAAGGAACAGCAAATGCATACCATGGCCAAGACGAAATAACTCCTATAAACTGTACATTCCAGCAAATATAAAAAACAGTCAGTCATAGAATCAAAGAAATTAAACCATTCTCATTCAGCTGCCCTCGAGTCTTCCAGCCTTCTTATGTTGCCTCTTTCTTCAAGTATGAAATGAACCAACTCTGGCCCCCATTCTGCACTGACTGGTGGCATCCAGTCACCTCCCAATTATATATGAGAATTCCTTTCCCACTGGAGAAGAGATTCTGATAATCACCTGACATTTCTCCAGCTCCTGGCTGGATACTTGGGTCATCCCAGCCATTTCATTATCTGTCCTCCCATTCAACTCTAGCCTTACTCAAGATGACCTCAAGTGCAGTGATTAATAACAGAGCCTTACTCACTTTGACATCCCAGAGCAAAATTCATGCTCAGCACACAGGAAATGATTCAGAATTAGATTTTAGGCCTAGAACCACCCTGAGAACCCACTGACCAAATATTTTCATATGGATTCCCTTACTGGCTGTTATAGACTGAATTGTGTCCCACCACCCAAATTCATATGTTGAAGCCCTAACCCCAAGTGTGACTATATTTGGAGATAGGGTGTATGAGGAAGAAGGTAATTAAATTTAAATGAAATCATATGGGTGGAGTCCTGATTTGATAGGATTAGTGTCCTTAAAAGAAGAGACACCAGAAAGTGCTCTGCATGGTCTCATCCCCACTCTCCTTTGCAGCCTGATCTCCTACTTCTCTCTCCTTAATCCAGCACTGCAGCCACCCAGGCCTTATGTAGTTCCTGGAGAAACACTCTGCCCTCTCCCACCATAGGACATCCACATGTGCTGTTCATTCTGCCAGCAATGTCCTCTTTCCTCCTCACCCCACCCATTACCTGTTTAACTACTTTACTTCCTTTAGATATCACCTCAGGTATCACTTCTGGAGGAAGCCTTCCTGGGTTAGATTCTTTTGTTACATGCATGCACAGAACCATGCTCCTTTCCTTCCACAAAACTTAGCAACACACAGAAATAAGAGAGAGTGTGGTTTTCTCAGTGGCCTCACAGGTCTCGAGTTACAATCTAAACTAGACTTTGAAACTTGGATTCCTATGCTTCCCCCCCAGCCCAAGCAAACCAAAATAGTGAATGTTTTTCCCATTCACACCCACCAATCGAATTTAGAACGGGATTTTTAAAAAATTACACTGCGAAATCAATAAGCTCAAATATTAAAGATCTGTTATCAGTCAAAATGTCAGGTACTGCCATGCAAATGGATTAAGTATACTTCATGGTAAAGTTTGTGATGTTTCTCTTTTAAGAGGAAAAGTAAATTTGAGTAGGATATTTAACCTTATGAAAACATTTTAAGACAATTTCCTTTACAATAAAATCGTTTTGTGGCAGGATCATTCAACTCTTCCTGTATATTCTAAGAAGGCATTGACTAAAAATAATAGTACAGCCTTGGGTTTCTTAAAGTCTCCTCCTTCTCTAGTAACGGGCTATCTACATTAAGAAGTAGCCAACTTGGCTTTACATCAGCAGAAAAAAACATGAGAGGAATATTGCTATGACTGAGTCTGGGCTGACGCTCTTAGTCGTTTACCAGAGAAGCATTCCCCCTTTGTCCACAGGGCTCAGGTACTGGGGCCAAGGCGGTTAGGAAAGAGCAACCGCTCTCCCCAGTCAGAAAGACTGAGATTGTGGCAGCCCCTGAAGGTGATTTAATTCCCCTACACTGTGATTAGGGTAGAGGGACCATGTGATCCACTTTGGGGCAATCAGGTATAAGAGGAAGTGTACTGAGTTTTCTGGGGAAGATTTCCTCCCCGATAAGAGAGAGATTAGGATGGATCACACTGATCAAAAGCAGCTGCTGAAGCTGCTTGGAGCTATGGCAGCCATATTGTGACCATAAGAGAGGATACATCTGACCAGATGAGGAATAATTAGTGGAAAAATGGAAAGGTCTGGCTCTTTGATGTCCTCATCAGCTTCAGAACAGATCCCACTTCTGGACTTCTTGTTGGGTAAAGAGAAAAATAAACCCCTCTATATAAGGAACTTTTAGGCAGGCATTCTGTTGCTTGCTTTCAAAAGAAAACAAACTAATAAAGAATCAACACCATTCTGTTTTGCTTTTATAGATCTCCAGCAAATACAACATCTGTTCTAAACTGAACAAGGGCTAGTTTATACCAGTGTGGTTAGAGTCACTTACATTCAATTTACTAAGCACCTATGTGCCAGGCTCTGTGCTAGGCACTGGGAACTTGAACATGAAAAAGAAATAGTCTCTTATCTACACAATTCCTGTGTAGTAAAAGTTAAAGAAAAGGCTGAAACTTTCAGGGCATATTTTATTTCCTGGAGAAATAGGATTTCACTGTCCTAAACTGCTGGATATAGTGTGCTAGGGTTGGGAAGGATGCTTAAGAAGCCAGAAATAACAAAAATCACATATAACAATATCCTATAAGGAAGCACTGCCTTAAGAATAGGTTGACTGGAAGGCACCTAAATGGCAAGACTTCAGAAACTTTAAAACAGTTTCTTACCCCAGAAAAGTCCCCTGTGATACCTAAATCCTACACCTTGAGACTCATTCCTTTGGCTTATGGATTTATCCCTTGCTAAATTCCAAGTACCCCTGGGAATCAATACATTATCTTTTTCCATCTCTTAAGAGAAAAATTAGAACCATAATGAAGGTTCTGAGGACCTGAAGGAGGTGGGTAGAAGTGGAAGGAGATGAAATGGGCACCCACAGGAGTTCTGGGAGACACTGAGATGATTTGTATTTTAGCTCAGGGTCAGTAATCTATAAAAGGGCAAATGATCTGTAATTTTTCTGACTATTCCTTTTTTGGCTTGGCTTTTCTTGGGTTTATGCTGAATTAAGACTTCATCCCAAAGAGTGGAGATGTTTTCAGATAAAGACTGAATTGGCCACTCTAGTGTGGAAATCAAGTAGAGGAATGTCAGGAGAGAGAAGCCTATCCTGCTATTCATACCTCTTCCGAATAAGCCCCCAGGGAAACAAAGAGGAGAAGAGAAGCCCTTGGCATTCCAGCCCCTTAACTAGAAATGCATAATTATGCAAAAAATATAAACAAAAAATTATCCAACTGAGAGAGAGGCCAGAGAGTGGTTTCACTGTGGCTTGAAGGTTCAGGTTAGACATTTCTAAATGTCTCAAGACTCCCCTTGCAGAGCACAACAGGACTGTCCGCTTACCTACACCTCCTCACCCTGACTTTTCTCCCCTTGTCTGCAACCCTAACGTCCTTGCATTTCTCTATGTTTCCTACAGAATCTCTGCCCAGCATCCCTACTGTGGCTTCCTCCTAGACGGTCTGGTCTACAAAGGGGTTCAGCTCTGAAGGTCTCATTCTGACCTAATCATTACAGTCAAAATGAAGCATAGAGTAGAAAAATTTTGATATGTGTGGATGGGAACAGTACTGACTTGTCTATGAAAAAGTGCCATTTCCCCTGAATTATCTGAATATGGCATTTTGCTGCTTCTGCTAGTCAAGATGCTCTGACTTCTGGCTATTCATTGCCTTCTCTAAGCATTCCTTGGGCTCCTACTATGAGCTAGGAAGCAAGAGAGGCATGGAGGGCACAGTGGTAAGCCCTGCAGGCAGTCCCTCCCTCTTGAGGTAGCTTTCACTCTCTTGAAAGACCCATGAAAAAGTGTAATAAGTGTTAGAAATGAGGATTCTTGGAACGTACATCATGGAAACTCTACAGAATGGGGATATACAGTTCTAAATGAGGAGGAGGTGACATCATCAGGAGAAGAGGGAAAGAGACATCAGGCAAATAGAACAGCAGCCAGTAGCTGTTTACTGTAACAAGGGGCTCAGATTATATGTAAGGACAGAGTTAGCTAAGAGAGCATCCAATGGGGGGAAATGAGCTGGGAAGCAGGTTGAAGCCAAGGCAAGGCTTGGCTGGGCCAGAGGCAAAGGGAGAAAGAGGATGGGGTGCTCATTCCAGGCAGAAGGGAGAGGCCTGAAGCAAGTCAGAGAGAGGAAGGAACAAGCACATTGCAGAAGTTGATAGAAAAGGGCCTGACCAAGAGAATGCAAGGGCCAACACTAGGAAGCAGTGGGAAATAAAATGGCATGGGCAGGTACAACCTGTAAAAAATGTTTCTAATTCAATTACCTACAAAAATCGTATCTTTCTTCTAACCAAAATGTCTCAATTGTTGGATATAGGGGTATTAGCTTTTTACTTATGATGATTGAAGGTATCTATAGATGATTTCATTCTCACATGCCACGTGTACCTCTTCATGAGGCAATAGGTAAATAATCTCCCACTTCTTTTCCTTCCTCATCTGGACAGTAGAGGGAGAGGGAGACGGAGAATCCCGGAATATAAGACCAATTCCTCACCCCATGCATGGAGCCCTGCAGCCACTCCCCCCAGTGTGTTCTCTGGCTTTAATTAGCAAAAGCCTGTCTTTCAGAGACATGCCTTTTGAAGGAACTCACTCTCTCTCTCTCTCTCTCTCTCTCTCTCTCTACTGAAAGGCCTCTAAAGCCCATTTTAATACATTTTTTAAAAGTTGAAAACACAGGGACGCCTGGGTGGCTCAGTTGGTTGAGCGGCTGCCTTCGGCTTGGGTCATGATCCCAGCATCCTGGGATCGAGTCCCGCGTCGGGCTCCTTGCTCGGCGGGGAGCCTGCTTCTCCCTCTGCCTCTGCCTGCCTCTCTGTCTGCCTGTGCTTGCGTGCTCTCTCTCTCTCTAACAAATAAATAAAATCTTAAAAAAAAGTTGAAAACACATAAATTCTGCAAATTTTATAAACAAACACTGAAAACAAACATGAGAACCAGCACTTTCAGGAAGAAACTCCATTCAGACTCTGTGCTAGGCTGCCTTTCTAAGAATTCCTAGCTTCACCAGTGAAAATGTTTGTGAAGTCCGAGAGCATTTTCCTGTCATACACTTAGAGGTCCTTTTGCCTGCAAGTGTTCATAACCTGACATGCCAGGGGGGCACCAAGCAAGAGAGGGAAACTGGCTCTTTAAAAGGAGGAATAACCTCTCCCTATGCTCCAGTCTCACAGAGTGTTTTGTAATTAAACTGCACAGAGATGTAACTTCACTACCTGGAGTGCTGGGTCTGCAGGCACTTGGTTCTGTTCCTGCCTAGGAATTCTTCATGGCCCCAGGATTTTCTAGATTTCTTGCCATGTGGGGTTTAAAGTCATTGGTATACTCTAACAAATTGGAAGTGGCTTGGGGCATTGCAAGGGGTGGAGACAGTGGAGGATATGAGCACCTGACCGGGAGGACAGGAATCTGCCCTTTCCCTGAAAGATTTCTCCAGATCCAGGACACCTTCTATCCCTAGACACTGGAGGACAGACCCAGCACAAGATCGAGTCTGCAGCTAGTTTGGAAGCTAGCTCTTCCAGTGATGAGCAAGTTGCTTCACCTATCTGGGCCTTACTTCCTCATTTGCAAAATTCTTCCTTGGACCACAGACTGCAGCTCTAATATGCTCTGATATCATGACCCGGAAGCAAATCCTAGAGCTACTGGTGCGAAGGAACAGTCAATATCCACCTAGAGTGTGTTCAAAGGGCTCAGAACATTCGTGGCATGTTGGATGAAAGGCACTTTGAGGCAGCAAGAGTTGGTAAGACCGAGAAGGATTTGTAAAGTATTACCAGATGGTGAGGGCTTAAAAGGGCACATAACTCTCCTCCCTTAGAATGCCTACCAGGTGCCCTTTTGTACTAAGGTGCACCTGTGCACATCCAGTATCCAAAGCAGCTACCCCTGACAAAGGGATCATCAAAGGTGACTTATATGGCACTAGGCTTCTTTAATATTGTGAAAATGTGCCTCTGTTTGCTATCAGCCTGAAAACCCTGACTTGACACATGCTTTCTTTTCAAAAGCCCATGAATATGTCCCTCCCTGTCCCCAAGTCTGACATGATTATAATAATAAGTTTCCCCTTTCCTAATTATCTCCTCTTGTCCCCTCTGAAAACTCATGTCTGAAAGGGCAGCTGTCACCTTGCTGTCACTCCAAAACCTCAACCCCATTTAATTTAGACTAGAATAGGGTAATCACTTTTATCGGTCACCAGGCTGAGAACCCCACCATGCTACATCCCACCCCCCGCCCCCGCAACCCGGAAACTGCTAGCTAAAGGAGCAG
>ML106569.1:136164-165041 GCA_003697995.1 Taxidea taxus jeffersonii | reverse complement strand
AAAAAAAAAAAAGAAATATGGTCCATAAGGCTGTAACTGCCACAAATAATGATTCTTCTGATGGATCTCTGCAAAGTAAATTAAACACCTCTGGAAAGGATTCACCATTCTACATACCATTAAGGCACATTCCCAGTTCATGGGAAGAGGTCAAAATATCAACTTTAACAAGACTTTAGAAGAAGTTGATTCTAGCCTTCATGGATGACTTTGAGGGGTTCATGACTTCAGCGGAGGAAGTAACTACCGATAAGGTAGGAAATATGAAGAGAACTAGAATCAGAAGCAGAGCCTAAAGATGTGACTGCATTGCTGCAATCTCACAGTCAGACTTGAATGGAGGAGGAGTTGCTTCTTGTGGATAAACAAAAGAGAGGGGTTTCTTGAGATAGAACCTATGAAGATGCTGTGAAAATTGCTGAAATAACAACAAAGGATTTAGAATATTCCATAAACTTAGTTGATAAAGCAGTGGCAGTATTTGACAAGACTGACTCCAATTTTGAAAGAAGTTCTACTGTGGGTAAAATGCTAACAAACAGCATTTTGTGCTAGAGAAATCATTCATGAAAAGAGTCCATTGATGCAACAAAGTTCATGTTCTTCTATTTTAAGAAATTGCCATAGCCATAGCCACCCTAAACTTCAGCAGCCACCACCCTGATCAGTCCTTTCACCTGCAAAGACTTTCCACCACCAAAAAGATTATGACTTGCTGAAAGCTCAGGTGATGGTTAGCTTTTTTTTTTTTTTTAGCAATAAAGTATCTTTAAATTAAGAATGTGCATTGTTTTTTAAAGACATAGTGCTATTGCACACTCATCAAATACAATATAGTGTAAATATAACTTTGATATGCACTGGAAAACCAAAAATTTCATTTGACTTGCTTGATTGTGATATTGGCTTTACTGTAGTGGTCTGAATCAAATTCTCAATATCTCCAAAGTATGCTTGTACTTCTATAAGTCAACCCTGGTGTACCACAAATTCAAGACCAATATTTAAAATAATTTCTCATCCATTTCCAAGACTATAGAGATATAAAAATAGTTAACCTCAAACTCATCAAGTGGAAGCCTGTGAATACAAATTATTAGGGAATCTTTTGGTCCCAGATATAGCTCTGGTAGAGACAAAATCCCTGTGCTGGTCAGTGGGGTATTTTCCTGGTTCATTTTTTCACAGAGGTACAGCCCTTTGGAGTTCAAACTACATACAACTGAGGATATTTACAGGAAAAAAGAACCACTTGGTAAAGAGATGGGTATGTAATTAAAGTCACTCAAGGGCAACCTTACTTTATGTGCAATGAGCTAAACAAAGATTTTCTGTCTCATAAATTAAGAAACTAGTAATTGTATTGTCAAGTGCCACAATCCCATGGCTTACTGCTAAGTTTAGAAAATCCTTGTCTGTTGGTTTAAAAAAGATACCAAAATCCACTTTATTAGTTGAAGAATATTGTATGGTCAAAGAGAGACTTTTTCACTCCTTTTGCCTTCCTCCAACCTTTCCCCCATCCTCCAAGAACTTTCCACACTCCTAACCTTATCATTATGAAAATGCTACAGGAATGAACCACTTAGCAAGAAGTTGCTTAGGAGAAACTTGTGTGAGAACATGTGCCCTTGTTGCGGTATACAAGTAGGGACACTCATCCAACAATCTCTTCTAAAGGTGCAGTCCCTGTTCTTTTAGGAGCATATTAATCACTTTTACTCTCTCCTGACTGCTAATCACCAGCATTTTCAGTGTTGTCAAAACAGTGCCTGCCTACATCTGTTTTCTACTATTGGCATGGGTTCCAGGGAGTGTTTGTGAAAGAGGAACAGAACAAAAGATTGACAGACTTGTGTTGACATTTTGGGGCTGTTTGGAAATGAGAATAATCCAGGTTTGATGTTGTAATTCCTCCTTTTATGGGCAAAAATAATGTCTCAGCATGAATGAGCACAACTAAACACACTGGGACACACCCCAGACACAGTATGCACTCCTGGACCACTCACTGTGAATTTTGGTATTGCTGTTCTATGACAAAAGGCAGCAGATAGTTTTTGCTTCCCTACTCCCAAATCTCCTACCCCAGTGAAATGAATAAAACATCAGACTTAAAGGGAAAAAATTCCCTGACTTATATGTATCTTTCTTTCTTTTTTCTCTCCTTTTCAAGCTACAATTCCAGTCACCACTCATCATAATAATGAACTTTTAAAAATTAAAACAATGCAGATAAAGCAAAACTTTATGTGTAAAGTTTACCTGTGCCTAGTTACCTACATTCTTCCTCAATTGTGTATACTTATTATCCAACCACAATGTATCCTTCCAGAATTTTTCTTACCATATACATTCACATATATATTCAAACATAAGAAAACACACATTTTGTTTGGTAAGAGTTTTTGTTTAATGCTTAAATTGTGCCATACTTTGTATGGTGTACTACAACTAGTTTTTCTTACTTAAATTGGACATATTTTTCATATTAGTATCCATTTACTGATATTATTGTTTTTTTTTTTTTAAGATTTTATTTTTTATTTATTTGACAGACAAAGATCACAAGTAGGCAGAGAAGCAGGCAGAGGGAGAAGAAGGGAAGCAGGCTCCCCAGTAAGCAGAGAGCCCGGTGCGGGGCTCGATCCCAGGACCCTGGGATCATGACCTGAGCTGAAGGCAGAGGCTTCAACCCACTGAGCCACCCAGGCGCCCCTGATCTTATTGTTTTTAAGGGATGCATAATCTTCTACAGAATTGATGTATGGTAGTTTATTTGATTATTTCTAAAAGATGGGAATGTGGATTATTTTTAAATTTTTAATGCTATGATAAATCCCCTTGTACATACATTTTTGGGCACCTGTGCTAATGTTTTATCTAGTATAGGTTCTGTGAAGTGAAATCTGGAAACTTAAGGGTAATCGTTTCTCCTTTAAAGTGATAATCAAATCTATCTATCCATCCATCCATCCATCTATCTACTTAGTCAGCTTGGACTGCCATAAAAAATACTAGACTCAGTGGTTTAAACAACAGATGTTTATTTCTCACAGTTCCGGAGGCTGGAAAGTCCAAAATCAAGGTGCTGAAAGATTCAATTCCTGTAAAGAGCCCTCTTCCGGGCTTGCTGATTGTCATCTTCTCACTGCGCCCTTAGAGAGTGGAGAGCTCTGGACTCTCCTCCTTTATTTTTATAAGGACACTAATTCCATCATGGAGTTCCCACTCTCATGACTCATCTAACCTAATTAATTCCCAAAGGCACCACCTCAAAATACCCAAACACTGAGGGTTAGAGCTTCAACATATGAATGGGTGGGGTACAAACATTCATTCTATTATCTCTATCTATCTACCTATAACTATCTATCTAAATAGGTAATAAAGGTCTATGGTTAAAAAATTTCAAAGTCAGGATAAAGTGAAATCACAAATTCAAAAGCAGGCACAAAAAAGATGATGGATTTTAATTCAATCATATCAATAATCACATTGTATGTGAATGGTCTAAACACACCAATTAAAAAACAGAGGTTGTCAGTTTGGACTATAAAAACAAAGCAAAATTCAATTATATGCTACCTAGGAGAAACCCACTTTAAATTTAAAGAGACAGATAAAGTAAAGGGAGAGAAACAAACACTAATCAAACAGTAATAAAGAGAAAGCCAAAGTGCCTACATTAATATCTTTCTTAATATCTTTTTTAAGTAAACTTAAGAAAAAAGAATTATTACCAGCAATGAATCGACATGACATTATGATAAAGAGGTTGATTCATAAAAAATACATAACAAACTTAGATTTATATGCAATTAACAAGACAGCTTCAACATACATGAAGCAAAAATTGACAGAACTAAAAGGACAAAAAGGCAAATCCACAATTAAGTCTTTAGCATTTTTTTCTCAGTCACCAATAGAACAAATAGAGTATTAGTAAGGCTGTAGATGACATAAACAACACTATCAATCAGCTTGAACCTAACTGACATTTTTAGGACACTTGGCCCAACAACAGCAGTATCTCAAAAATGTTTAAAGATTTAAATCATCCAAGGTATGTTCTCTGTCCATAACAGTATTAAAGAAGAAATCAATAACAGAAAAATATCTTTAAGATCCCCAAATATTTGAGAGTTAGACAATATGTTTTTTAAAAAACCCATGAGTCAAAGTGGGAGTCACAAGGAAAATTAGAAAGTATCTAGAATTGAAAAGAAAAACAGTAGATCAAAATTCGTAAGTGTAGCTGAAGCAGTGCTTAGGGGATTGTATAGGATTAAATGCTTGTATTAGAAAGGTTACTGGGAAATTCAGAATTGAAAGGAAGACTGAAGAAACAGTCTCGACATGCAAAAAGAAAGGATGAAGCTGTAACTAGACCCAGAGCCAATGTCACACCTCCCATTAGTCCTCCAAGGTGCCATTGTGTCAGCTGAAGGCCCCTGACCACCCCATGCTGCTTGAAAGATTCTACTGGCTCTGGAAATTGACTTTTATCACCCCAGCTGCTGCCACCCATAATTAGAATGTTTCTTATTCTCTGTTCCTACTTTTTAGTATCACCAAATCCCTCTTCATAGCCCATAGCTTATGGACTGCCTGGGCCATATGTCTTTATCCTAGCTGCAAAAGTAATTGGGAGAGTGGCTGGCTTAAATGTTCAGTTTCTATGATTAAAAAAAAAAAAAAGACTATTTCTCCCATAAAAATTTGGATCTGGAAATCATTAGGAAAATGAGTTAAACTTTTCCTGATATGATACCTCTGGTCAAAAAGACCCAGACTTGAGAACAAAGGGTACCCTGCATTTTAAGGATATCTAGATATCTCTCTTGAGATTTTTCAAAAGGCTGAAGTATTGGATCTTTTACCCCAAACATCATCCTAGCTTCACTCTTTCCAATCTAAACAAAACAACTGGTGAGGAAAGAGAAGGAAAGAAATCAGAGTTACCAATCACAGTTACCAAGAATGCAGTGTTCATTTTGGGAGGCTATTTCTGGACCCCACCCAACAACTCCCATACTCTTTTCTTCATCCTCACTCAGAGGAGGTTTCTACCAACCCTTCTTTCTAACTAACAAACAAGGAAAGGAGACACTTAAAGAACCATGGGTAGAGTTTGAGAGTACAAGCAAAGAAGACTCTTGTCTCATTCCCTGCCTGTCTATGGGCCTTACGTGGTAGACAATGGGATACAGGACTTAAAAAGGAAATGAATGGAAGGTCTAAAGTAAACTAGACAGAAAGTTTAATTATAATTATGAGACATGCCCAAGGTGTCATTAAATAATGGTGAGGGAGACTATGACAGAGTACAGTTGGAAGTCTTTGTATCGATCACACTACCTAGTTGCAGTCAACAGAATCCACTCTAGCTAGGTTTATCAGGGAGAAATTTATTTAGGGATATAAGAAGCTCATACAGAATCACTGATAAGATTAATAAGAAACTCTAAGCTAAGCTCCAAGGAACTGGACTCAAGAGTTTCTGCCTTTGCCACAATAAAGACAAAAGTGAAAACAAAAAATCAGAAAGCTACCATACCTCCAAGACACTTCTGCTGAGAGGGGCCAAATGGATGCTCCAACTCCTGCCTTTTTAAACAAGAGTTCTAAATCAAAGTCTTCGTAGATATATCTTACTTATGGAAATTATATTATACATCCTCTCACTTGGGACATGGAAATGACAATATAGTGCTGTTTATTACTCTACATGGAAAATGGATTTAAATTGTGGGGAAGTATTAAAATGTGGGAAAAAAAATGGGGCACCTGAGTGGCTCAGTTGGTTAAGCAGCTGCCTTCAGCTCAGGTCATGATCCCAAGGTCCTGGGATAGAGCCCTACATCAGGCTTCCTGCTCAGCGGAAAGCCTGCTTCTCCCTCTCCCTCTGCCTGCTGCTCTGCCAACTTGTACTCTCTTTCTCTCTGTCAAATAAATAAGATCTTTTTTTAAATTTTTTTTAAAGATTTTATTTATTTATTTGATGGACAGAGATCACAAGTAGGTAGAGAGGCAGGCAGAGAGAGAGGAAGGGAAGCAGGCTCCCCGCTGAGCAGAGAGCCCGATGCGGGGCTCGATCCCAGGACTCTGGGATCATGACCTGAGCCGAAAGCAGAGGCTTTAACCCACTGAGCCACCCAGGCACCCCAAATAAGATCTTTTAAAAAAAGAAAGAAAAGAAAAGAAAAATGTTTAAAAGATTTGGAGCAATGCGAATGAGAATATCTACTATAGCTATTATTGGAAAATTATTTTGCATTAATTCACTATGTAAAAAATACTGGTTAAAGGAATATATAAAACTGATCTACATCTTCATTTTCTCACTTAAAATATGCCTATATCAATTACACATTAATCTGCTTTGTTTTGTTAATGGCTCTACCATATTCCATTGTGTGGATGGATTCTAGTATATACAGTTCTCTAATGATAGAAACTGAGGTTGTTACCTATATTTTGCTATTATTTTTTAAAAGATTTTATTTATTTGACACAGAGAGAAAGAGAGAGCACAAGCAGGGGGAGCAGCAGAGAGAGAGGGAGAAGCAGGCTTCCCGCTGAGCAGAGAGCCTGACGCAGGGCTCAATCCCAGGACCCTGAGATCATGACCCAAGCCGAAGGCAGCTGTTTAACCAAGACTGAGCCACCCAGGCACCTCTTGTTATTATTTTTTAAAAGCTGCAGTGCAAATCCTGGCATACAGATACCAATCCTCTATGATCAGGCCCCTTCCAAATGACAGGCTGACATTTCCTTGTTTTATTATTGTTGCTGTCCTCCTGAATTAAATAGAAAGGAATCCCCCCCCCCCCCGTCAAGTGAATGTACTATGGACTTTAAAATCAAATTTTGAGGGTACCTGGGTGGCTCAGTGGGTTAAAGCCTCTGCCTTTGGCTCAGGTCATGATCCCAGGGTCCTGGGATCAAGCCCCACATCGGGCTCTCTTCTCAGCAGAGCCTGCTTCCTCCTCTTTCTCTGCCTGCCTCTCTGCCTACTTGTGATCTCTGTCTGTCAAGTAAATAAATAAAATCTTAAAAAAATAAATTAAAAAAAATAAAATTTTGAATAAAGTGACTGCAATATAAACAGATTCATGGGAGAGGTAGTTTTCACACCAGCTATCTTCATGACCTCTGGCGAGGGACAAACTCTTTTGGGATTAATTTCATTATCTGTGAACTTCAAGGGTTAGACTAGGTGATCTCTTACGCACAGCTGTTAAACTCTGTGGTCCTGAGGAGTGTCACTGAGATATCTTATGTTGCTTTAACCTCTAAGACAAAATCTATTTGAAAGACCTAGAGGAATGAGACCCATGACTTTGTTTCTTCTTGTGTCTCCATCCTTCTCATCCTCCCAGCACCAAGAGCAACACTCCAAATACAGTAGATGCTTAGTAAATTAATTAATTACCAAGTGATCGGGCACTACCACCAAATACAGTGCTCGTGAACAGATTTGGAATACTCATTTCCACGTCTCACTCACATTTAGCTTCTTGAATGCTCATTTCTTAAGAAGCTCTATACTTCTTATGGTTAATGAACTGAAGGACCCATTCCTGATTCCTTTCTCTGTGAAGGAGCTATATGGTTTTTCTTTTTAATCAACTGGATTATTTTGTCTTGTAAAGTATGGTTTATCAGAATAAGTAATATGCTCCTTATATTTGTTTTGCCAATATGTACTTTTTAGTGCTTTGAAAACTTTGGAACCCTGAGGAACTCAAATCTTTTCGTGGGAAAACAAAACAAAACAAAACAAAAAACATGCTTGGAAGAATTTGTCTTTAATGAATATGAAAGTATTTTGTAAATATCATACTTTTTTTCTGCTCTGTGATTGTGAGCAAAACGCAGAACCCTGGATCATGAATGAATAATGGGTTATAATGAGGTGGATAACCTTGCAACATCGCAGAAACAGCACAGGCTTTGTCAGGTGGTCCAGGGTGCAAATCACATCCAGCCTCACTAGCCATTTGGCCTTTGGGTAGTCTTCTGACCTCTCTGGGCCTCAAGTTAATTATACATTCTTTGCAGTGCTATTACAAAATTTGTAAGAATATATGTAATATGTCTGTCATGTGTTAATTCCCAAATATGGTCATTGTTGGTATTATTATGCATTATTATGCAGCGGCATTGAGAATATAAAAGACATTCAAGTACTGGACTGAACACAAAGCTGCATGGAAGAAGGCAAGCACGGCCTGGATTAGGTATTAGGGCTACCCTCTCGCTTCCAAAATACTTCCTCTCGCTAGCTAAGTGGAATCTCCTGATTGTAACTAAGCAGACACAGTCTCCAGGGGCCTATATCAAAACCAGTCATATTCTAATATAGTCCATAAGAAAACTTTTCACTGTCTCCTGGTGTAGTCTCTATGCCAAAAATATTATCTGGATATTCATGTGCAGGTACATGCGGTATGATGATCTTGTCTTTTACCCCATACAAACTACCAGCTCTGCATCCCTTTCTCTCTATCCCAACCCTGAGTTGGCTCTGGATCTACTGCTTGTTTGCTGGCTTCCTGCATTTGCTTTTTCTCCAGTCTCACTCCCTTACAAGCACTTGTTGATCCTGTTGCCAGAGTAGTGGCTTCCCTGTCTCCCTATTGTCTAGAGGATAAATCATATTCTTCTGTAACCCAAATAAAATCCACCATCATTTCTCCCATCCACTTTCAGCCTAACATCCTATCACTCCTTGCCCCCATGCTAAACTCTAGTTAACTAAGAATACTGATCTGTTTACAGGTCCCAAACACTCCATGTTCTATATTGCATACGCAGTTAGTTCCTCCTGGCTAGAGCCCTCCACTAACTTGTTCACTTAAGAAACAGCTGCTGAGCTTTCATGAGGCTGATTCCTTTACTTGGCTTAGGTGCTCTCCTATCTACCCTATGCTCACCCCATCCTCCCCACAAATCTTGCTAAAGCAATTGCCTTACTGCAGTGTAATGGTTTTCCTGTTAGTTCACCCAGAATTGGGGTATAAGGACCTTGCAAAGCTTTTTGATAGTAAGAACTATATGTATTTTCATATTTGTGTCCCTAGGACCTAGCACAACATCTGGAACATATTAGGTGTTCAGTAAATGATGGTAATCATTTAGGTATCAGCTAGAAATGAGTGGCTGCGAATGATAAAATAGTTAACTAGGAGTACCTTGAAAAGATTTTAAGTTATTTTCCACAGATAACAAGACGTCTGGATTACTTGGTGATTACTAGTGTTTATTAACAGTGTACACAGATGCCACTGGGGGCCTTGGCTCTTTCTTTCTTCTTTCAGTCTATCCTCAACACAGCAGCCAGAGTGATCTTGTTAGAATGTAAGTCAGACCACATCACATTTCATTCACAAACCTACAATGATTTGATCAGAGGACCATCAAAGCCCTTACATTAGCATTTGAGGCCCCACGCAGTGTATGTCTGCTTTTCTTTTCTCTGTAGTACTTATTACTATGTGACATACTATATTTTACACTTATTATATAGTATATATAATCTTTCTCTCCTGTCACCAATAAATCCAAATTCCAAGGAGGCAAAGGATTTTATATGTTTTGTTCACTTCTATATCTCTAACAACTAAAACAGTTCCTGGCACATAGTGGGCACTCAATAAATATCAGTTGAAAAAATAAAAGAATGGGTCCTCAAGTAAAACCACAAATGAGAAAGGAGAAATAACCACTACCACAGAAATACAGACAATTACAAGAAGTATTATGAAAAACGATATGCCAACAAATTGTATAAATTCTTTGAAATATATAACCTCCCCGACCTGAAGCATGAAGAAACAGAAAATTTGAAGAGACTGATAACGAGCAATGAAACCGAATCAGTAATCAAAAAAACTCCCAACAAAGGAAACTCCAGGACAAGATAACTTCACAGGCAAATTCTACCAAACATTTAAAGAATTAATACTTATTCTTTTTAAACTACTTCAAAAAACAAAAAAGGAAGGAAAACTTCTATACTCATTCTGTGAGTCTGGCACTACCCTGACACCAAAACCAGATAAAAACACCACAAAAAAGAAGACCTATAGACCAGTATTTCTGAACATAGACGCAAAAATCCTCAACAAAATACCAACAAACCAAAATCAACAATGCATTAAAAAATCATTCATCATGATCAAGTGGGATTTATTCCTGGACTATAAGGGTGGCTCAATATTTGCAAATCAATCAACATGATACATCACATCCATAAGAGAAAGGATAAGAACTATATGATCATTTCAGTAGATGCAGAAAAAGCATTTGGCAAAATACAACATCAATTCATGATTAAAACCCTCAACAAAGTAGGTTTAGAGGGAACATAACTCAACAAAATAAAGGCCATCTATGAAAAACCCACAGCTAACAGTATCCTTAATGGGGGAAAACATTTAAGCTTTTTTCCTAAGGTCAGGAAAAAGGGATGTCCAATGTCACCACTATTACTCAACATAGTGAGAAAGAAAAGTACTGGAAGTCTTAGCCACAGCACTACTGGGTATTTACCTAAAAAATACAAAAACATGAATTCAAAGGAATACATTATGTATGTTTATAGCAGCACTATCTACAATAGTCAAGAAACAGAAGCAATCTAAGCATCCATTGATAGATGAATAAATAAAGAAGATGTGGTATATATGTACAATGGAATATTATTCATCCATAAAGAAGAGTGAAATCTTGCCATTTGCGATGACATGGATGGAGCTACAGGGTATAATTCTGAGCTAAATAAGCCAATCAGAGAAAGACAAACACCATGATTTCACTCATATGTGGAATTTAATAAACAAAACAAACAAGCAAAGGGAAAAAAAGAGAGCAAGACAAACCAAGAAACAGACTCTTAACTCTAGAACAAATGCATGGTTACCAGAGGGGAGGTTGGTGGGGGGATGGGGTGAAATAGGTGATGGGGATTAAGAAGGGCACTAGTTGTGATGAACACTGAATGATGTATGGTTTTGTTGAGTCACTATATTATACACCCAAAACTAGTATTACATTATATATTAATGAACTGGAATTAAAATAAAAATATACATATATACATACATAAATGGATCTTCCTCTTCACTTTGCTTAGAGTCTTGGCTTTGCCTTCCTCTTTGTTTCCTCTTTGGTTGTTGCTTTCCTGACATTATGTCCATGTCCGAGGTAGAAAGAAAGGAAATGTGAAGAGTGGTGCCAAACACATGGGTCCCTTCTTAGCAGGAAAACAAAATCTTTTTCAAAAGTCCCAGCCTGACTCCAGCTTACATCTCACTGGCTCAGGTTCTGTCATAAGCTTCTGCCAGAAGTGAGAAAGGCTAGGAAAGCAAGGCAATAAGTGGGCATATTGCTTCCCTGAAGAAACCTGGGAAGAAGTAGAGAGTTGGATACAGAATAAGTAACTAATTGGGTCTGCTGTTAAACTGTTGAATGAAGACACCAAGCCTTAGGAACAAAGTAGAAAAGCACCACCTTCTCCATCAATCATCTCTGTATCTCATCCATTCTTTTCCCAGATGGCCTGGCCTCCAGCCACTGGATTAACATGAAAGGGGCAGGCAGTCTGTGTGGTCAGAAGCCCAGGGAGTTCATTAGAGATATTAGTGTCTGCTTCCTTGAAGATTACCACATAGCCAGCATATGATAGTGTTCAAATGATTATGTCTCAGGCTCATAAGCATGCTTGGCCTTCGGAGCCTCTGAACTTGGTCACCAATGACCAGCACTGTCCAGCCTCTGGGTCACCATACTGTACACCAATGAAAAAACTTTGACAACAATTAAAGTGCCTAAGGTGGGTCTAGTCACATAGAAATATTCATGCAATGTCTTCCAGGCTTGCTGTGTGGCTTCCCTAGAAATAAGAGCCTTCCTCTGTCCAGTGTACCTCACTGCTCTATGTTCTGCAGGAGGTGAGTGAAAACTCGCTTGAACTAGGCGAGAACCATGTGGTGCCATCTTGTATCTTAGGCAATGGTTATCATGATATGTGGAGCAGAAGGCAGTCCAGGAAGAAAAGTCAAGTCATTAGAAGGTACCAGGACCTTGAATGTTGAGGCCTGAAGCAAGGCATCATGATGAAATTCTTTTCAGTTATTTCAGGTCTCACCGTAATTCCATCACAACACTCGTCACTTTGTTCTGCACTACGTTAGGGGCCCCTTGAGGATAGTGACTGTGCCTATTATTTTCACCTTTAGCATGGTGGGTGCTCAACAAATGGGCACTGAATGAATGAATGACATATTGTGGGAAAACAGAATATGACTGGAGGGTGGGAGGGAATCTCATGTACACTGTGGGCTGCACAGCACTCCTCCATAGCCTCTGCATTAAAATCAAAAGATTATACCCAACTTTAAACTTATTTAGATTTTCTTTTCTACTTTTGCTGACCTAAGCTCATTAACTTCAAGATTTTTTGTCCATGGTTGCCATTGAAAAGAAAGGGGGAAAAAAAAAGGCAAGATTTCTCATAAAACTTGAAAAGTTACCAAATAGTTCAATATCAATGTAATATCACTCACAGTACAAAAATTCCATTATTCTGTCATTCCTTCTTAGCTTTTTAATGTGAGAATATTCACCATTCAGGGGAAGAACCTTGATACAAGTGAGACTGTTAGTATAATCCCCACACATCTCTAATTAAACATGATTTCTTTTTAAAAGTAATTGTAGTGTCTTCAGTAGCTAATCTTCCTCTAATTTAATTAAAATATCTGTCATTTTCTCAGATGTGATATCTGAGTACAGAGAGTCCCAAACCTTGCTAAAAGAGGGAAGGCAGGGATCCCAGGGTGGTTTAGTCAGCTGAGTGTCAAGCTCTTAATTCTGGCTCAGGTTATGATCTCAGGATTATGAGATCAAGCCCTAAGTCAGGCTCCACGCTCAGCAGGAAGTCAGCTTGAGATTCTCTCTCTCTCCCAGCCCCTCACCCCTTCTCTAAAATACATACATAAATCTTTTAAAAAAATAAATAAATAAAAGAGGAAAGGCATTTTCCCCATATCATGTCCTGGAGTATTTCCGGGGCTTATAATGGTAGAACGAAGATTCCTTCCTGTCTCCTATGTCAGCCAGTGGTGTTCTGTCCAGACTGCTCCCACACACTCCCACTCAAATGAGTGTATTTAAAGAGAATACATTCTTAACCCGAGCATCCCATCTAATATATAACATTTCTTTCCTGGCCCCCAAAATAAGCAGGCAAGGAAGGAAGCAAGCAAGCAAGACAGACAGAAAAGCTATAATTATAATCCTTCACAATCATGACCATCCTTAGCCTTGGGAAGTTTGACAGTGAGGTGGACAGAAGAATTGCTTTTCAACTGCTGCCATATTAGATATCCATGTGGCCACTGTCTCTGCTATTGCCTCTTTCTGCTGGAAGAGGTGTGGGAAAGAAAATATGTGTATAAAGTCACTGACTACATAGGACTGTCCTATGTGATATGATGCCATGATCTGGCTGCCCCTTACAGTACAGCTTTTCATTCCAGGATAGGCCATTGTGTTGGCTGTTTTGGATGCAGCTTGGCATGAGCACAGAAAGTCCATACAGCCACACACAACTTGATCTACTAGTTGCGAACGGAAACTTTTGAACACGTTCCACCAGCTTCACAATGGTACCATTTATTACTTTATTCTCAGGGGAAAACATTTACTGTGTGAATAATGCCAGGGACTTATGTAAGCCTCTTCATTTTCAGGGAGCTTTATGGGTGTCAGCAAATTCACACAACACCGTGGTAAGGTAGCAAGGTATTGTTATGCCTTCTTTACAGAGAGAGAAACCAGATCACAGCATCAGATTTTCCCAAGGCCAAATGGACAATAAGGGGCATGGACTCATTTCCAGAGAGACCCAAACTCTTCTGCTAGAGAGCACAATTCCCCGCTTACAGAAAGACTCCATGGGGTTCTATCCTGGATCTAACACTTGAGGATAACTACACTGACTTTCTACAGTTCTAATGTTGCCTCATTCTTTGGTTTTGTCCAGACTGATAAAAAGGGAAAGACAAGATGGGGTACCCATATAGGATGGTGTGGAGGTTTTGCATCTCTCATATACCTTGTCATTGAGGAACTGTCCAATCTACAATCACAGGATCACAGGGGAAGTGCTGAGTATCCATAAATCTCCATGAAATAAAAAAGAATTTTGTTTTCTATAATATAGGATGGATTTGTTGATTTTAATTGTTACTTTGGATATTGAGAAAGAGTCTTCCTTATCATCGCTGGCAACATGCTAAATAACTCTGGAGTGGGTTGAACTGTGGCTTCCAAAAAAGTATGTACAAGTCCTAACCCTCATACCTGTGACTGTGACCTTATTTGGCAAACAGGTCTTTGCAAGTATAATTAAGTTAAGGATCTCAAGATGAGATCACCCTGGATTTGGGGTAGACCTAAATCCAATGACAGGTGTCCTCATAAGATAAAGGCAGAGAGAGATCTGAGATATAGACACACAGAGGAGAAGGCCATGTGAAGACAGAAGCAGAAACTGGAGTTGTTACAGCTAAAAGTGAAGGGTATTTTGAGAGTTGCCAGCAGCCACCAGGAGCTAGGAGAAAGGCATGGAATGGATTCTCTCTTGGAGTCAACAGAAGAACCAACTCTGACAACACCTTGATTTCAGGCTCTGGTCTCCAAAACTGTGAGAATAAATTTCTTTCTTTAAGCCACCTAGTTTGTGGTAACTTATAATAGCAGCCCTAAGACACTAATAACATCCTCCTCAGTTTCTTCTCCTAATCCTCAGAATCATATGAGTTTTAATTAAATTCAAACCTAAAAGGTATGGGCACCTGGGTGGCTCAGTCAGTTAAGTCTCCGACTCTTCATTTCAGCTCAGGTCATGATCTCGGGGTCATGAGATTGAGCCCATGTTGCGTTCTGTACTGAGCATGGAGCCTGCTTAAGGTTCTCTCTTTCTGGAATGCCTGGGTGGCTCAGTCGGTTAAGCTGCTGCCTTCTGTTCAGGTCATGATTCGAGGGTCCTGGGATCGAGTCCCGCATCTGGCTCCTTGCTTTGTAGGGAGCCTGCTTCTCTCTCCAGCTCTGCCTGCTTGTGCGCTTGCTCTCTCTCTCTCTGATAAATAAATAAAATCTTTAAAAAAAAAAAAAAAGATTCTCTCTTTCCTTCTGCCTCTGCCCCATGCACATGCTCGCTCACTCACTCTCTCTCTCTCTCAAAAAAAAAAAAAAAAAAGCCAGATACATACAACAACAAATCTTTCAGAGTGTGTGTGTGTGTGTGTGTGTGTGTGTGTGCATGGTGTTAGATGGTATTAAAATTCTAAAATGGTTGAAAATTACTCTCCTAGACAACCAATATTAGTCAATGAAGAATTGGATTATCTTGACTTACTCCCCTGTGAAGGTAAAAAGGAAACATGAAGAGAAGAAAAATCAAGAACCAGTGGAATGAATTCAAATTCTGATCACAAAGCAATAGTTTTCATACCTTATCATCTCCAGGCCACTGCCTCAAGGACAACAAAGCAAAGCACACTGTAGCCTTTAAAAATAAGGTTGTAATTATTATTAATAAAAATTCATTACACAAATTCAACTACTACAGAAATTTATAATGTAGAAAGTATAAATCTCCCATATGGTATGCCTTCCTCCCTTCTCTCTAAATATATGAACATTCTCTATCTCTCTCCCCAGACTTTTAAGAACTGGAATGGAGAGTGGGTCTGCAGGATAGCCTGGTGTCTACTAGCTTTTTGGCCTAATTTAGTTGGATGAAAGGAATGCTTGTTGAATGGTCCTGAATATAAGTCCTATTTCTTGCAAACCTTGGCTCAGGCACAGAACTCTGAGTAAACATATCTAACATGAGATTACATTTTTGGTTAGAACACAGATTGATATACTTTCCTTATAAAGGGCTAGAGAGTAAATATTTTAAGTTTTGTGGGCCATATAGTCTCTGTTGCAACTAATGTCTGCTAATACAGTAGAAAAGTAGTCATAAATGATATGCATATAAATAATCATGGCTGTTTTATTACTATTTTATTGCTGCATAACAAATGACCACAGACTTAGTGGCTTAAAACAACACTCATTTATTAATTCTAGTTCTATAGGTCAGAAGTCTAGGTGAGCTTAGCTGAGTTCTCTACTTAGGGTCTGACAGACCTGAAAGAAGTTGTTGGCCAGAAGGGATCTCATCTGCAGGCCCTGGAGAAGAATTTGCTTCCCTATGAACTCAAGGTATTAGAAGAATCCTGCTCCTTGGGGCTGTAAGATCGATATCCCATCTTCCTTGCTACATGTCAATGGGAGCCATAATCAGTTTTCAGAGGCCTCTCTCAGGTCTCTCATAGTCTGTTCATAATATGAATCTTTGCTCTCTTCCAGACCAGCCGGAGGGCATCTCTATAACTTCCTCTTCTACTCCCAGCCAGGAAGAACTCTTTACTTTAGAGGGCTCGTATGATTATTTTAGGCCCATCTGAGTAATTTTCCCAAAGACTAACCCAAAGTCATCTGATTAGTAACTTTAATTACACCTGCAAAAATCCCTCTTACCATACAATGTAACCTAATCACAGGAGTGAAAACTCATTATATTCAGTTTTTGCCTACACTCAAGGGGAGGAGATTATACAAGGGGGAACATCACTGGGGGCCATTTCAGATCCTACCTACCATAGCTGGGTTCTACTCTAGCTTTATTTATAGACACTGAAGTCTGAATTGAGTAAAATGTTCACATCTAACAAGTATTATACCTTTTAATTCTTTTCAACCATTTAAAATGTACAAAATATTCTAAATTTGTAATGTTCTATAAAAACAGGCAGAGGGCTGGATGTGGTACAGGACCTATGGTTTTCTGACCCCTGGGTTAGAGGATCAGATAAACTTTACAGGAACACCAAAAGAGTCATTTTCATAATATCCCACAAAGTGCCTTCTTCATAGAAAGTATTCAATGAGGGCATGAATTAACAAATACTGGGTTCCAGAAAAGACTGAGGAAATAAAATGCACCTCAAAAGTCCTGGTACAGAGTCCACTACTGTGAGTAGAGTAAGAATAGTTCCACTCTTGAATATGAGATGAGGCATGACCAAAGGGAGGCCCAGGTGGCCCAGAGCTCAGTTGGAGCACCTACTTCCTTGGGCTCCAAAGTGAAACCACTGTAATTACAAGGGTTATGCAACAGTTAAAGTACACCCAGCACACTTTATCTGATCATTGGACTAAAAAGCCAAGCAAAACTCAGCAGTCTCTCTCTCTCAGATGCTGGGCTTTGGATCAATGATTGGCTGGCTTGTCTGGCTGGGCAATGGAGCCATAGTCTAATCTAATGTCATTGCATTCTTGGTAAATGAATGAGGTGGGAATGGGGTCAACCATGCTACGAGCCAAATGCATAGAGAACACTGGGCCAAAGAGAAAACGTAGCACTGCTGGGTGAGAACTCTTATCCAGTACTAAAGGACCCATCCCCAGCATTTTCTAAGTGGATATATTCCCTGGGATGATGGGAAGAATCAGAGTATTGGCTGAGACAATATCAGAGAAATAGTATTCACTCTGGAAAATCTGGGAGAGGCTGTTACAGTTTGTAAACTACCCAGAACCCCAGATTCACAGAATGTTAGGATACGAAGGGATCCGAGGGACCACCTGCTTCAACTCTCATGTGCGGGAAGAATAAGTCTCAAGATATTCAATTACTTTTCCAAATGACCCAAGCTGGTTGGTAAGGGCTCAGGAAAACCCTGTTTATTGTGATTACCAGTAAAATACTAATTGTGCTCTACCTTCACTTCTTCATTTGTCCCAGGTTCTCACCTTTTTGTGCTGGTTAGCATTTTGGCCAGAATTGTTCCTTGCTACTCCTCCCACTGTCATAGCACCTCCCTGGAGTGTTGTCACTTTCTACCTTGTATTTTAGGACCCTGAAGAAGGTGCTCCCTGCCTAGATTTTATTCCTGGTTGCTATTTACAAAACCTATTCAGGCTGCTGGTAAGGAATCAGAGCCTTGAGGGCAGCCTGGTTTGGTTTGGAGAGAGTCTAGTTGAGGTCCGAGCAATTCTGGCATTAATATCAATATCATTAATATCAAGAAGGTGGGAAGATGTTTCTAAAATGTTTATTTGTATTTCTAATTTATGGATCAGTTTTCCTTAAAATAGAGAGGTCTGATTTCTTTGTGCCACCTTAGGAATACCCTAAATCTTTGGAGAATATGCTTTTGTTGGATCCCCTAGCAGTGAAGGGACATCTTTCTTTGTCCAACCTGTCCCCAGTTTCTTGGGATCCTTTGGGGTTTTCCCCCCATTCTATGTACTTGGCTCCATCCGTAGGCCTCCTGTACACCAGCTTTTGAGACCATAATCTAGGAATCTTTTTTTTTTTTAAAGATTTTATTTATTTATTTAACAGATAGAGAGATCACAAGTAGGCAGAGAGGCAGGTGGGGGAGTGGAGCAGGCTCCCCGCTGAGCAGAGAACCCGATGCGGGACTCCATCCCAGGACCCTGAGATCATGACCTGAGTCGAAGGCAGCGGCTTAATCCACTAAGCCACTCAGGTGCCCCCATAATCTAGGAATCTTAAGTGTTGAGCTCCCACCAGGGAATTCTCTGGACTGCAATTCTCCAAAATCCTTCTTTTCTCTTGTAAGGCCTCAGGATGGCTCAGGCAGGACCTCTAATGGTTTCTGTGCCAGTGGTGCCCATCCTCCTTTTCTACCTCTTGTATTCCTTGGTCCTGCTTGCTATCCCTCCATAGCAAAACAGGAAGGTCATAACCTCTCATCAGCACAGGGTCCTTCCATCTCTCCACCAAAATTATGCCCAGTTGTTCTCATTTTTCCCATCATCAGTTATGAGGATGTGGAGATTTTTTTTTCTTTAGCTCTGAATCTTTTTTTAAATTAATTAATTATTTTTTATTTAAGCTTTTTTTATTTAAACATATAATGTAACCCCACCACCCTCTCCCAACCCCTCTCCCCCCCCACCCCCTCAGTTTGTTTTATGACATTAAGAGTCTCTTTTGGTTTGTCTCCCTCCCGATCCCATCTTGTTTCATTTTTTCTTTTCCTACCACGTTAACCCCCACCCCCGTTGCATCTCCACTTCCTCATATCAGGGAGATCATGTGATAGTTGTCTTTCTCCAGTTGACTTATTTCGCTAAGCATAATATGCTCTATAGTTCCATCCATGTCGTCGCAAATGGTAAGATTTCATTTCTTTTGATGGCTGCATAGTATTCCATTGTATATATATACCACCTCTTCTTTATCCATTCATCTGTTGATGGACATCTAGGATCTTTCCATAACTTGGCTATTGTGGACATTGCTGCTATAAACATTTGGAGATTTTTTTTTTAAGATTTTATTTATTTGATAGAGATCACAAGTAGGCAGAGATGGAGGCAGAGAGGGAGAGAGGAGGAAGCAGGCTCACTGCCGAGCAGAGAGCCTGATGCGGGGCTTGATCCCAGGACCCTGAGATCATGACCCGAGCTGAAGGCAGAGGCTTTAACCCACTGAGCCACCCAGGCACCCCGGGTGTGGAGATTTTTGTTACATTTGGCAATGCTCACTAGGCTTTCTCTTCCTTTCACTGTTAAAACTCACTTGTTAGCTCTGCCTTGCTATGATTCTGATACTGTTTCCTGTGTCACCACTTTTATTCAACTCACTCTTTTTGTCCCCCAGAACCACTGCTCATGAAGACTATGGGACTAGCATGCGTGGACAGGTTCAGAAGGCCCTGCAAAATTGACATAATGAAGTCACCTACAGAGAGCTCCCTCTCTGCTAAGAGTTCCAGGAACCAACTCTGCTGTTTGCTTGTTCAGATGGGGCTTGTGCCCCCATCCCCTACCCAGGGCACCATTAGTGGGGATTAGGAAGCACCCTCATCCCCCATTGCTTCACACATGCATCACAGATGTTTCTTGACAAAAACTACTGCAGCCTCATGGCTGCCAGCTCTGAAGGTCATAGGAACCCCATTCTGAGGTTCCTTCTGGACTCGCTGTCCTCAATCCTCTTCCTCTTTCCATTTCCCAAGGACAACCATTTTTTAAAATATTTCATGCAATGAAAGCAGTGTCTGTATTGTTGAGGCCATGGCTGTCCTCACAAACAACACTGACCTTTCTCTTCTGGATCCTCTCACATGGGTCCTGAATATTCTGCTCCTACCTTAGCAGGAGGACTCCTGTCTCAGTTCATCCTATAGGAGAGATACAGGCATTTCCTGTTATTAGTTTTGCCCAGAAGTGTTTTGAATCTCTAAGAAAAAAATCCTTTTCCTCTTGTATAAACAAAAATGCTATGCTCGACCACCCAGGAAAATCATGACAACCCTTCTAAGGAAATGAGACCCTGCCCCAATCAGGTGCTCCCTTAGAAGGCTTAGGCACTGATACAAACTCCCTCCACCTATGAGAATTTGTCAAACTTTACTTTGTTTGCTTATGTTACAGGAATAGCAGACTTATATTGGTTCCCAAGTTATGAAATTCTACGATAATATGAAACACCCTTTTTTTTTTTCAAAGTATACATACATTTCCTCCTAGAAATTCTAATACACATCCATGGGAACTTTATCCATTTGAAAACTAATGCTATAAAATGTCAGGGGAACAAAGGGAAGGTGTAAGGCCACACAAAGAACAATTCTGTGGGACCCAGAGAAAAAAAAGAAAAGAGTCCCATCATGAAACTACCTTTTTGAATGATTTTCTGGCCAAACAGCGTTCTCAGAAATGGGTATATGTTCTGTCTTAACCTGTACACCATACCCATTAGGTTAGAAGTGGCACATCTCTGGGGCATGCCTGGGTGGCTCAGCGGGTTAAAGCCTCTGCCTTCAGCTCTGATCATGATCCCAGGGTCTTGGGATCGAGCCCCACACTGGGCTCTCTGCTCAAACAGGGAGCCTGCTTCCCCCTCTCTCTCTGCCTCCCTCTCTGCCTACTTGTGATCTGTCTGTCAAATGAATAAATAAAATATTTTAAAAAATTAAAATTAAAAAAAGAAATGGCACATCTCTGCATGTTATACAATATATTGCCCAAATGAAAATAGTTTTCACCCCAACTCCAGGAAAGTCCTGTTTTATAAATTTCTTGTTTCTCATGCAATGTGTTCAATATATGATGCTCTCCTATACCAGGTTCATCAATTTTGTCAACTGCCTTTAGTAGATCCTTGAGAAGCAATTCAAAGACCCCCCCCCAATCCACACAGCCTGGCTACAGGCATATGTATGAATTCAGAGCCCCCAGCTAGGAGCAAGGAAGGTCTATATGTGTGTATTTGGGGTATGGGATGGGATCCTGGTGGAATCCCAGAGATCACAGGTTGTAGGGCTCTCTTTGAACATGATCATTTTTATTTTTTATTTTTAAATTTTTCTTTCTAAGGAAGCAGGCTCCCTACTGAGCAGAGAGCCAGATGCGGGGCTTGATCCCAGGACCCTGGGATCACGACCTGAGCTGAAGGCAGAGGCTTAACCCACTGAGCCACCCAGGTGCCCCTGAACATGATCATTTTTAAACTTTGCCTCTCCCTGAGCAATAATCAGGTCACAGACACAACATAATCCCTGTGATATGACAACTCCATAGACATATGGTACAAGGGATCATTACCCAGGCTGGTCATCTCTGCATGATCTAATCTGCCTTGGCCCCATAAAGCATCAAGGGTATAGTTTAACACAGCTGGACCTGCTCTTCAGAAACACATTGTAGTGGCTAAGGTTGTGCTTACCTGAAAGAAAAGAGGAAAAAGAGATGGTATTAATGGCTCCCTTTCATGACAACAAGATCTAATGAAAAAGGAACAGATGGCTTAGCCACTTTTTAATGCCCCCAAACCTTACCATGTATCCAGGATATTTTGGGTTCTATTTGGTATTTGATTTGAGTTTTGTTTATGTTAGTAATAGACAAAGTAAAAGCTGAGTAAATCACATGCATTAAAATCCTGAAAACCTTTCCTAACCTAAAAACAGTCAGTAACTTTTAGCCTACATTTTACATGAGGAAAAACATATGTTTCAATGAACTGTCCTAAATTCTTAGACGAATCAGAGATAAGAAGCTCCCACCAGCAACTTCAGTGTCATTGGCCCAATTTAGCAGTTTGGGCCTTGGCAGCAGTCCCACTGACAGGACAGAGGACTCTTTGGGAAGACAGGCGATTTGAAATGCGAGTGTTATTTATAAATTATCTCCAGATGGTCCAGTTTCTACAATTCCTAAATTGCTCAGATTTTCAGAGTGGAAATTTTAATCATAGACATTTGAGGTTGATTTGGTCTAAGCTGGGGACAATTTTGAGAACTCAAATGACAAAAAGATGGCACAAGAGTCTCTCCTGAGACTGTTTGGGAGACTTGCCCTTGCTTGTGGTATCTTAGTTAATCACCATTTGCATTCTTGCTTTACAGTTCACAAAGCCCATTTCTCACACTCAAAGAGAGGCCTTGCCCTTTGCACCTGGGAGGAACTGCTGAAAATACCCTCTAGGGAAGGAACCAAACTGAATAGTTAATTTACTGTTAGAGCCGCCGCCCCCATCTCTCTCTGTCTGTCTCTCTCTCTCTCTCTGTCTCCCTCTGGCTCAGGATAGGTATTAGAATTCCAATGCTATCTGTTTCTTAAGTACTTCCCCACATCCCGAGCTAGGTCTGATTTATACTTGGCCATCTCCACTGCTCTCTCCCTACACCACTTTCCCTCCCCTTCCTCCTTTCATTCCTCCTTCTCTTAATTCCTTCTCCTTCCCTTCTCTTCCTTCATTTCTCCCTTCTATCCTTCCATTGTTCTTCCCATTATTTCTTCTATTTACCCAATAATTTTTTATTAAATCCTTACTATGTGTCAGGCATGGGGCTGGGTGCTAATCAAAGGTCAAAACACACTTTCTTCAGATGCCAGCAGACAAAAAAATAGGACCTGCGTCTTCCCTCATCATAGAGCTTTGTAGAATCACATAAGTTCCAGCACATGAGAGTCCATGTGTGCAAAAGGAAAAAACCTTACCATATCTACTTCTACTAATGATGAATTGAAGGCTCTGAGAAAAGATTTTTTCTCAGAGAAAAGATTTGCCCAAGATTATAAAACTACAAATGAAGTGGGGAGCTCTCTTAGGTGTCCAGACACACTGGCCATGATTCTTCTGTGTATATTTTTGGTTTAGCTGAGGAAGAAAGAAGAAACAGAGGGATGGTCATGTGTTACCAGGCCTATTCAAAGGACCACAGCTGAAGGAATGGCTTTGAATCATAGGCAATAGTGGGCTAAAGCAGGCATTTAGACTTTAGAATAAGTGATCCAGTGGGTCATTAAGAAGGGATGTTCATTATTGTGTAGGTTTATTGACTTGTATAGATAAAATACCTAAAAACTGAACAAGAACAGTTTACCTAAAGAAAAAAATGACTGAGATAGCAAGGAAATCATAGGAATATAGATCATACAGGTATGTTATTCATTTGGAAGGCTAACGGCTGGCATCATACATGCTTGTATAATTGGTTTACAAATTAATTCTCTAGGAAGAATAATACAGTGGTTATTCTAGCAATGATGATTGCCACAGACACAAGAATGCAATAATGAAGAAAGTAGGACAAAGAGAGGTAGCCCAGGGGCTTTCAAACTCTAGCACACTTCAAAATTACCTAGAAGGCTTGTTAAGACATGCATCAATACACGGACTCACTCTCAGAGTTTCTGATTTGGTAGGTGTGTGGTGGGGCCTGAGAATTTGCATTTCTAGTAAGTTCACAGGTGGAAATTGATGCTTCCTCTCCATCTGGGAGCACAGAGTTAGAGACCTGCTTGGGGAAGAGCATGAAAGGGCATGGCATGGGCCAAGATGGGTGCAAGAGGCACAAGGCTGAATGTAGTGGTATCCAGTGTCAGGAACTTTGAAAAAGGATGTGAATGAGGTCTTAGAGAACTATGAGAGCCAAGAGAAAGAAGAGAAGGGAAGAGAAGCATGGGGAGGGAACAGGAAGGGAGGGAAGAGAAAGAAAGAAAGAGAGAGAGAGAGGAAGGAAGGAAGGAAAGAAGAAGAAAAGAGAGAGGGAGGGGGAAAAAAGGAGGGAGGAAGGAAGGAAAGAAGGAAGGAAAAGTTTCTAAAGCAAGAGAGAAACATTAAATGTTTTGATAAGAAGCATAGTGGATGTGGGGCACCTGAGTGGCTCAGTGGGTTAAAGCCTCTGCTTTCGGCTCAGGTCATGATCCCAGGGTCCTGGGATGGAGCCCCGCGTGGGGCTCTCTGCTTAGCGGGGAGCATGCTTCCCTTCCTCTCTCTCGCTGCCTGCCTCTCTGCCTGCTTGTGATCTCTGTCTGTCAAATAAATAAATGAAATATTAAAAAAAAAAAAAAGAAGCATAGTGGATGTCACAACCTGTGTTTCAGAAAGATAACTAGTAACAACATAGGTGACGGATTTGGATCTCTGTGAAAGCAGAAAAATTTGGGCAGAATCTGTGGATATTCTGCATAATTTCATGATACAGTAAACCGAGAGCTAAATTAAGTGAAATGATACAAAATAAATGGAAATACTTTTTTTAAAACTCCAGTATTATAATCTAATGATATAACGCTATTGGTTTATTATTAAATGTATTTTTAATTTAAGCAATATATATACTTTTAATTAAGATTTTAGAAATTACAAAAAAGGAGAGGAAAAAAATCAGTTATCCATATTCCCATCAACTCTACATAACCTCTAGTAATTTTTTAAAAGATTTATTTCTTTTTAAGTTTATTTGGGGTGCCTGGGTGTCTCAGTTGTTAAGCATCTGCTTTCAGCTCAGGTCATGATCTCAGGGTCCTGGGATCCAGCCCTGTGTTAGGCTCCCTGCTCAGCGGGAAGCCTGCTTTTCCTCTCCCACTCCCCTGCTCGTGTTCCTGCTCTCACTATCTCTCTCTCTGTCAAATAAATAAATAGAATCTTAAAAAAAAAGAGAGAGAGAGAGAGAAAGAGAGAGTTTATTTATTACTTTAGCCATCTCTACATGCAATGTGGGGCTTGAACTCAAGACCCTAAGATCAAGAGTCACATGCTCTTCCAACTGAACAGGCAAAATCACAAACAATAGTGATTTTTTAGTGTATTATCTCTATTGTCTCTTCATCTTTTTTTATGTCCAAGAGTCTTTTCCTGTGTTGTGACCACACTATAGATAAAAGTTTTTTCCTACCTTATTGTATACACAGTATTTTCTTAAGTCATTGTAAGCTTCTGCTAAACACAACAATAGCCAAACACATATGCTATAGCAGATACTGCTGTTTATCTAGTAGTCCTACTCCAGATTTTTCCCTGCTGGCTGAATCCAATATTTTTTGGCCCACATCCCCCTTATTTGACATAAGTAAATCTTCATTAATACAGAAGAGTCAAGGTAGTTCTCTCTTACTGGTAACTGACACGATGGCTCTCTTTCAGACAGCAGCAATATTTTTTGCATTGACAAAGTTCTCCATGACTGAAGCAGTTTAAAAAATGGACCCCAGAGCTATCAGGTCCTAATCTCTGGACCTGTAAATGTCACCGTATTTGGAAAATGGGTCCTTCCAGATGTGATTAAGTTAAGGATCCTGCTGAATTCTCTGGATGGCCCTAATTGCCATCATTGGCATTCTTATAAGAGGGAAGGCTTCCACAATACACAGGCCAAAAATGGACTACCAGAGAGAAGATAGTATGGTCCTGCACAAAGTGAATTTGAAAAGTTCCACATTAGGGGCGCCTGGGTGGCTCAGAGGGTTAAAGCCTCTGCCTTCAGCTCAGGTCATGATCTCAGTGTCCTGGGATGGAGCCCCACATTGGGCTCTCTGCTCAGCAGGGAGCCTGCTTCCCTTCCTCTCTCTCTGCCTGCCTCTCTGCCTACTTGTGATCTCTGTCTGTCAAATAAATAAATAAAATCTTAAAAAAGAAAAAGTCACACATTAAAAGAGAGAGAGGCAAAAGGAGATTTCACACAGGTACACAAAGGAGAAGGTGATATGAAAATAGAGCAGAGACAGTTGAAGACTCAATTAGGTGGCCACATGCCAAGGAATGTCAACAGCCCCCAGATGGAAGAGACAAGGAATGGATTCCCCCCTAGAACATTCAGAGAGAGCACAACCCTATCAATGCCTTAATTTTAGCCTAGTGATACTGATTGTGGACTTGTGGACTCCAGAACTGTGACAGAATAAATGTCCATTATTTTATATCACCAAGTTTGATGTCATAAGAGCTGCAGACCACTAACACATTGGCCTACTCCAAATCCTTCTTGAAATGTTATGTCCCAGTTCTGGTCAATAAGACATGGTCTATGAAATGGAAGGCTCTTCTTGGAAAGATTTTCTTGCTCTTAGAAAAAGAAATGGGGGAGGGTTGATAGTCTAATTTTTCTACTGGATGTTGTTGCATCTACTTATAACATTAGAACTGTGGCAGCCATCCTGTGACTATGAGGCAGGTCAGCCTGAGAATAAGCCAATGAGACAAAGATGGGAGAGTAGAAAGATAGAAAAAACCTTGGGCCTTTGATAACATCGTCAAACTGCTTTACTTAACCAGCCCTGGGACTTTCCTATTATGAGATTTCTTCTTACTCAAGATAACGTGAATTTTAGTCTATCATTAAAGATTTTATTTATTTATTTGAGAGAGAGACAGTAAGAGAACGCATGAGAGGCGAGAAGGTCAGAGGGAGAAGCAGACTCCCTGTGGAGCTGGGAGCCCGATGCGGGACTCAATCACAGGACTCCGGGACCATGACCTGAGCTGAAGACAGTCGCTTAACCAACTGAGCCACCCAAGCTCCCTAGGCTATCTTTAGTTGGGTTTTTCCATACTTTCAGCTGAAAGCAGCATACCAGATGCGTGAATGGAATGGATTACACCATAATTAAGAAACTGAAAAACTATGGGCATGAAAACTACCTTCCGGCTTCATAAATAAAGTTTTATTGGGACTCAGTCTCACTGATAGACTGCTATGGTGTTCTGCACTACAATAATAAAACTGAGCAGTTGTGATGGAGATCAAATGGCCCACAAGCTTAAAATTATGCTGTCAGGCCCTATCAAGGAAGTTTGCAAACTCTTGCCATTCTTTTTTTTTTCTTTTTATTTAAGCTTTATTTAAACATATAATGTAACCCCACCACCCTCTCCCAACCCCTCTCCCCCCCACCCCCCTCAGTTTGTTTTATGACATTAAGAGTCTCTTTTGGTTTGTCTCCTTCCCGATCCCATCTTGTTTCATTTTTTCTTTTCATACCACTTTAACTCCCACCCCCGTTGCATCTCCACTTCTTCATATCAGGGAGATCATGTGATAGTTGTCTTTCTCCAGTTGACTTATTTCGCTAAGCATAATACGCTCTAGTTCCATCCATGTCGTCGCAAATGGTAAGATTTCATTTCTTTTGATGGCTGCATAGTATTCCATCGTATATATATACCACCTCTTCTTTATCCATTCATCTGTTGATGGACATCTAGGTTCTTTCCATAACTTGGCTATTGTGGACATGGCTGCTATAAACATTCAGGTACACGTGCCCCTTTGGATCACTACGTTTGTATCTTTAGGGTAAATACCCAGGAGTGCAATTGCTGGGTCATAAGGTAGCTCTATTTTCAATTTTTTGAGGAACCTCCATGCTGTTTTCCAGAGTGGTTGCACCAGCTTGCATTCCCACCAACAGTGTAGGAGGGTTCCCCTTTCTCCACATCCTCACCAGCATCTGTCATTTCCTGACTTGTTCATTTTAGCCATTCTGACTGGTGTGAGGTGGTATCTCATTGTGGTTTTGATTTGTATTTCCCTGATGCCCAGTGATGTGGAGCACTTTTTCATGTGTCTATTGGCCATCTGGATGTCTTCTTTGCAGAAATGTCTGTTCATGTCCTCTGCCCATTTCTTGACTGGATTATTTGTTCTTTGGGTGTTGAGTTTGCTAAGCTCTTTGTAGATTTTGGATACTAGCCCTTTATCTGATATGTCGTTTGCAAATATCTTCTCTCATTCTGTCAGTTGTCTTTTGGTTTTGTTGACTGTTTCCTTTGAGTTCATTTTTTCCCTTGCTTCCCTTGCCTTTGGCGTTGTTGCTAGGAAGAAGTTGCTGCAGCTGAGGTCGAAGAGGTTGCTGCCTGTGTTCTCTTCAAGGATTTTGATGGATTCCTTTCTCACGTTGAGGTCCTTCATCCATTTTGAGTCTATTTTCGTGTGTGGTGTAAGGAAATGGTCCAATTTCATTTTTCTGCATATGGCTGTCCAATTTTCCCAACACCATTTGTTGAAGAGGCTGTCTTTTTTCCATTGGATGTTCTTTCCTGCTTTGTCGAAGATTAGTTGACCAAAGAGTTGAGGGTCTATTTCTGGGCTCTCTATTCTGTTCCATTGATCTATGTGTCTGTTTTTGTGCCAGTACCATACTGTCTTGATGATGACAGCTTTGTAGTAGAGCTTGAAGTCTGGAATTGTGATGCCACCAACGTTGGCTTTCTTTTTCAACATTCCTTTGGCTATTCGAGGTCTTTTCTTGTTCCATATAAATTTTAGGATTATTTGTTCCATTTCTTTGAACAAATTGGATGGGATTTTGATAGGCATTGCATTAAATGTGTAGATAGCTTTAGGTAGCATAGACATTTTCACAATATTTATTCTTCCAATCCATAAGCATGGAACATTTTTCCATTTCTTTGTGTCTTCCTCAATTTCTTTCATGAGTACTTTATAGTTCTCTGAGTATAGATTCTTTGCCTCTTTGGT